>ML785003.1:0-19527 GCA_009831015.1 Picea engelmannii
TAATTTGTAGAATTTATTTGAGGGTTTGAGAGAAAATAACCATCTGAGCACCCTATGAACTCTTTGGTCCCGCATCTGTCATGAAAAAACCCAAAAAATAGAACAATAAGTTACGACAAAAAATCGCGGCTTTTCTAGAAAAAAACCCTAAAAAATTGTTGAATTTAAAATGCTCATATCACTTCCCAGACACCATTTCGGCTGATTTTTTTTTGAAATTGGGTGAAATTGTGAGAGGAACTTAGATATGTAATTTGTTTGGGAAAATTCAGCCTCCAACTAATACAGAAATAAAAACAATCGCGCCGTCGTTCGCAGAAAAAACACTGAAAAATTGCAGATTTTAAAACTTCAATGTCTTGACTTCCCAGACTCCGTTTCAGACGATTGTTTTTTTCAATTTGGGTGTTTTTATAAGAGGAACTTAGATCTACAACTAGTTTCTGAAATTTTTTTACAGAAATATACTGAAATTTTTTGGAATGTCGCAGCTCTCTTTTTTGTTCTCTGAAAAAAAAAACAATCTATAAAAATAAAAAATATTTTCCCACAATGTATGCTAAGGAAAGTGCTTTGATACCACTTGTTAAGAACCTGAATAGATCTACAAATATAATAACCAAAAATATTGAATACACAATAGATACACGGAGTAATATATAAGAACAATATGCAAAATCTCTTTTATTACCATCAACCCTCGAGGTAGAGAAACACCATACAATGGATCCTATTATGGAAGGGATGCTCTCATGTTCACTTGTGTCTTCGAGGGGGAATACTCCAATTGAGATACCGCTCCAAATACAATATTTCTCTTCATATCCCATTACATTGCTTGAACCCCTTTATATAGTACTACCATCACCTAAGAACCTTCTAGAGGAATAATCTTCTAGAAGTAGAACCTTCTAAGAAGTCATCTTACATTTATTATATCTAATTATCAATTTATTATATCTAACTACCATAGTGGGCCTTATTTAATAATATAGTGGACCTAGTCCACCTTACATTGAATGACCTCCACTATTATCACTATGGGCTCTCTACCCCCCCGCCCCCCCACTACCTCTCTAGCTACCTTACAGAGTCATCTCAAGGACAATATACTTATTATTTTCATGAGTCCTCACTTTAAGTTTATCATCATTTCAAAGCTATGTTTATGAACTTCTTAAAATTGTTTTCTTGTTGACAAGGCCCCTCACACCTTTTTGAACGCTTTAGGATTTAAATTAAAATCTATGTGGATGTATTCATGTACTGATGCACTATTTCGATTTGGTTATATTGTAATTTGATGCTACAAGGGGAAATGATCTAGATTTATGAGCGGAATGAAATGAAAACACATATCTATAATATTAATACTAAGACACAGTGAATAATAACATAGATACAATAAAAGTTGGCTTTTATTAAATAATAAATATGGTGAAACTATAAAATGTAGACTAAAACAAGCTTGCTAGAATGGTGGCAGTTTATGTCTCAAAAGAGATGTAACGACTATGCTCATTCGCAAGAATATGAGTACAATGAGGCTCCAAATTTTTTTTTACATAAAACATGAATGCCAAAACCCTATACATAAAAAAACCCAACCCTAGGATATGAAGCGCCAGACGTCATGTGGGCCATGTTGGGGTAAGTTGGTACATCAACTTCTTGGGGTCGCAACTTTTGCATATGATCTTCGTTTTAGCAGCATGATAGCCCATTGGATATTTATGTTTGAGGAATACACATTATTTTTTCACACTATGAATTTGTATGTAGTGGCATTGTTACATGTCCAAATTTTTTTGTTTAGGGCCTCAAAATGGCCTCGGAAGCTTAGGACCCGAAAATCTAGAAACAAACTGCCAAGATGAAAATATGTATGTTAGCTAGTTGGAATAGGTGGGTGGCCATTGAGATACACCTTGATCAATCCTCACCCCTTAGGAATAAATGGTATCCATTACATTGATTTCCCCCATCAGATGAGGAAATTTCTGCAGAATTTAGCCCCGGGTGAGCCAGTTTCCTTGGTGTAGGAGCTTCCCTTATTTAACAACACGATAAAGATAAAAATTATGTTGGTGAGTTCCCTTTACCTATGTGTCCACAAGATGATCAGTGGATTCTTTTTCCATGTATTCATGGTTGAGCTCTATCAGTGTCAACTATTCTGCTACCTCTGAGGTGTCCAATAATGGTGGAAATTATGGAGAAAGGAGGTCCACATTAAACACTGGGTGCAAGCCAAGAAAGGGGGGAATTTTGAGCTCAAAAGATTTGTCACCCACAACCTTGGTGATGGTATAGATTACATGTAGTGGATGCATATTTTGATGGGTTCCTATAAGGTGTTATTTTTTCAAGTGCAACCAAAATTTATCTCCAACCTAAAACTTGTTTGGCATCTGGTGTTGATCATGGCACTTCTTGTACTGGGCATTGGACTTCTGAAAAATATCCTGAACTTGTTGGCAGATGTGCTAGATTCATTCAATGAACTGGGTGGATTTTTCGACTTCATTTTGTGCATGGGATGATTCCTCTTATGTGGATGTAAGGGGTAGTGAAACATCCATGGGACACAATGGTTGAAATCCCAACCCCACTTGAAAGGGGTTGTGACTGGTTGAGCTACATATGGATCTGTTGTAACTATGTTGAACATAGGGAAGACTCTCATCCCATATGTGTGGATGATTGTAATAGTACATACACAAAATATGCATGATCATCCTATTGACGACCTCAATTTGGCCATCTTTTTTAGGGTGGAAAGTTGTGGATTTGATGAGCTTGGTGTCTAGCCATGAACAAAGGCTCGACCAAAATGTGTTGAGGAACTAATTGTCTCTATCAAAGATTAGGGTTTGTGTTCTCCCAGAATGCAGCCACACTCGTTCGAAGAAGTGTTTGGCATGGGCCCTTACTGTGATGCTCTTCTTGCAGGAGACCATAATTTCCATCTTAGAAAATCGATCAACAACCACAAAAACATAATCATTTCCCTAATTGGTTGAAGGAATACCCAACAAGTAGTCCATCGATATGGATTCCCATGGTATGTCAGGAGTTGGAAGATGGGTGTACATGACTTGTTTCTTAATGGCCAGTTTGGAAATGGTGCAGGCTTTGTAGGACCTGATATACTTGTTGACATCCTGTCAGAGTTTTATCCAATAGAAATTTTTTTGCAGCAATGCTACTGTCTTCTCGACACCAAAGTGTCCTGCCACCGAACTATAGTGATATTCCCAAATCAACTTCACTTTCTTTCTTGATGGAATGAAAATATGCCCTATATGTCACACCAACTCATCCTGCAAATGAAAATCATTGATATTTTTGTTAGTGCCCAACAACTGGTAGGTAGTGGTGAAGGCAATATCTCTCTCATAGAGTTGGGGCCATCCGAAGGTCTCATGTCCGTAGGAGTGTAGCACCATGGTTAGTGTGGAAACTAGAGTTCAACTAAGGCATCCAGCGATGCAGCTGGTGCTCCCTATCTTATACTTGATGTTGTGATGGAACTGTTGCAAGTATGTGGACCACTTCTAACGACGGTCGTTATGCAATTTGCCTTGTGTCTACATGAGTTGAAGAGGCTTATGATAAGTGTGGATGATTTTCTCCTTTCGAGAATGTAATGCCTCCACTGGCGGAAAGACTATAAAATGGAGTACATTTCTTTTTTGTAAGTGGGGTACTTACTGACAATATTTGATAGTGTCTCACTATGATAAGCCACAAGATGTCCTTGTTGAGTGATAATTGTTCCCACAACACAGTCTAAAGCATATGTCTCAATATCAAATGGTTGTTGTAGTTCGAGTAATGAGAACATAAGAGCTACTTCAAATCATCGAATGCTTTCTATTGCGACTCACCCCACACAATTTTTTCCTTTCCACCACCCTTGGTCACTTGGCTAAGGGCCCATGCAATGTGGGATAATCCCAGCATGAACTTGCAATAGAAATCGACAAGGAATAATAATATTTGAAGCTCAGTGAGTGTGGTCAAGGTTGGTCAGTCATGAATGACCTAATTTTGGCTAGATCGACATGCACCCCATGCTCATCAATAATGTATACTAGGTACTTGACCTTGTTCATGCCAAAGGAGAATTTTTCCAAATTTTCATTTAGCTTGTGTTGTCATAGAGTGTGAAGAACATGTTGAATGTTGTGCAAGTGTTCCACCCAATTCTTGTTGAAGATGAGGATGTCATCCAAATACACTACCACAAAATAATTGGTGAAATGATGAAAGATATTGTCCACCATCCTCATGAAAGTTGTTGGGTCATTTTTCAAGACAAAGGGAATGACCAACCATTCAAAAATAACTTATTTGGACTTGAAGGAAGTCTTCCATACATCGGTCTTCTCTACTGGGACCTGGTGGTAGCCAGACTTCATATCAATCTTACTGAAGTATTTGGTCCCCTTGATCTAGTCAAGGAGATTTTCAATTCGGGGAATTGGGTATCGGTTCCTTACTGTGATTTTATTTAGGGCCCGATAATCAATTTAGAGTCTCCACAACCCGTCTTTCTTTTCCACAAGCATGATTAGGCTTCCATAACGTGATGATATTGAGAGGATGTACCCATTTTCGAGCATATCTTAGATATGGCACTTGATTTCCTCATTTTATGAAAGAGAGCAGCGATAGACTGGCCCATTAGGTACCAATGAGCCAGGGGTAATATCAATTAAGTGCTTGACCTAACAATGGAGAGGTACCCTAGTGGGTGAAGAGAAGATATATTTGTATTCTTCCATGACCTTATCCACTTGCTTCTGTTGTGTGGAGAGACATGTCACATAGGCCACGGATGTGGCTGCAACCTTCCACTAACTCTGAGCATGAATCACAAAGAAGACAAACTTCTAGGACTAAGAGATGACCTTTCTACATTGCTTGGCAGAGATCAAGTAAATGGTGGTAGATGGGACTACCTTTGGTATCCTATATAATTTCTTATGCAAAGTAATAATAACATTATGAGGCCTAGAATCATATACAACATGACGTTTCCATAAATAAGGTTGGACCAAAATAACATCAGAAACTTCAAAGGAGGCGACATCATATAATACCTCATATTTTAAGGGCTTGATATCATAGGCTAGGCGACATTGGTTGGCTGACATGGAGATCGCTCCCTTGGCGAGGCCAACTGATGGTGTATGGTTGCGGGTGTGGTGGTGTTGGCAGATCCAATTTCTTGAAAATCTCTATTGAGATGAGGTTCTTCTGGCTACCTCTATTAATGATGAAGTAGAATGGAGTACCCTTCACCCACATATTTGAATGAAATAGGTTCTCACCTTCTTTAAGTTCATCAGGTTCGTAGGGTTGGACCTTGGTGGTTGTAGCAACAATGGAACTGGGTTATGCATCAATGATCTGTCTCCCTTTTTATAGGTCTAACTTTGAGTCAGAGCCTACATCTAATTCATAGGATTTCACCTCATCTACCAATGACTTATTTGAGCGACTTTCAATGGTATTATGCTAGGGTCCCTTATGGAACTCACACCATTTCCCAGTGTCTTTCTTTGTCTTCCCATTGTCCTTATTTGTTTGTGGTTTGGACTAGTTTTCTTTAGGCTACCGATCCTTTCTTTGTCCTTTGTTTTGTGGGTTGGGGCTGCCTTTACCTTGCTTCTGCTATGAGGGGTTTGCAAATCCAAACTGCCATGTCTTATGTTTAAGCTTTTGCGTGATTTCGATAGCATATCGATAGGCCGTACCCAAGGAAAAAATGTCCAGACACTCCATTTCTGTATAGATGTATCTATGCAGATTGTCGTATTACTTGAGCACTAGATGTCACTCATATTCTTTGATACCCATGTTGGTTCACAAGGTATGGAATACATTGGTGAACTCTAGAACTTTTTGATCTCTTTCCTACTGTGGTGTGGTCCATATTGTATATAAGTTTCCATAAATTTCAAGAGGGTATTATTGTTCCTTAATAACATCCCTAAAGGAACCCCAAGTGGGTGAAACTACAAATAACGCAGATCCCTCTGTTTCCTTTTTATCATAGAAAGTATCCCACTAATATTTGACATGGGGGACGACCTTAAGGAGCGCAAATGTAATATTTTCTCTATCGAAAAAGTTGTGGGCATAAAAATACCCTTCTAGAAGGTTTAACCATTTATCTATAGCATCCACATCTATTTGAATTTCAAATAATGGAATATCAAAATTTCTCTATGCCTTGAAGGGGGTGGTGCCTCCGCTTGAGGTAGATGTGTCACTTGTCGACAGTTGTTGAAGGATTTGTGCAAATTTTTCCATCATCTCATTCCTATGTTGCTCAAGGGATTCCTCGGGTAACATTCTGAAAGGATCTCATGTCTCTTCGTATTTATTTTTTCCCACCATGGAAGGTTTTTGTGGCATGCAAGAGAAACAAGATCGAGACCCAACTCTCTATACCATGACCTCGTTAGGGACATGCACTAAAAATGACAAGGATCAGACCACTCTAATACCATTGATCCGTATTTATGAGAGGAACGAAATGAAAACCCAGATCTATAATATTAACATAGAGACACAGTGAATAATAATAGAGATACAATAAAACTTGACTTCTATTAAATAAGAAGTATGTTGAAATTGTAAAATGCATACTGAAATAAGCTTGCTAGAATGGTGGCATATTATATCTGAGAAGAGATGTGACGACTATGCTCATTCACAATAATATGAGTACAATGAATCTCCAAAATCCTTTTTACATCAAACATTAATTCCAAAACCCTAGACATCCAAAAACCTAACCGTAGGAGATGAAGCACCAAAATTCATGTGGGACCCTTTGGGGTAACTTGGTACATCATCTTCCCAGGGTTGTAACTTTTTCATATGATCTATTTTTTAGGTGAAAAATATCCCATTGGAAAGGTCTATCCGAGGACTACACATTATTCCATCACACTCTTACCCCGTCTACAGTGTGACTACGACGTTCCCAAAAACACACACACATGTTCAAATCATATACAATAGACACATAATGAATCAAAACTGCCATATCTTTATTACTGGAAACATTCTGTCATGTTAGAGATATACATTGTGAAGGACAAACACATATGACAACCATATAACTTCACATCTTTGTTATATAAAACCTCATAATTACAACATGATTCATAGTGCGTTTTTGCTAAAAAATTAGGCATAGAATAGACACAGGAATATATTCCAAGCATTACAATATTACTATTAGCGATAAACAATACATGATATTTTTGAGAGTGTTTTCATCACCTTCTATATGATTTGTCAGTTTCGAAGTCTTTTGACTAGTGTCTTAAGCTTCAGGTTTTTCATCAAAGCTCCCATTGATTGTTTTCTCCTTAGATTGTCTTCTGACCTGCATTTCAAAACCATTGTTAGTATTGCCTAAGTCCTACTTTTATGCTAGCTTAATTTTGCATTGTTATTTTCATTAAAATAAAATGACAAATGGTGAGAATGCCAAAAATCTACATATCAAGAACATTCAGCCAAAGTTCTGGTCCACATGTCATAACATATATCCATACAAAGCCACATCAAAATTACATACCTAATTCTCATGCTAAGTCTAAGGTCGAAGTCACATCCTAAGTCATCACACTACATGTACTCTAATCTATCAACCAAGTCATAAACTAAGCCAAACTTTCAAGCCATAATTCAAGTGATAATCATCTATCCTTAGCCTAGTGCACCAAGTCATTATTCATGTCACAATCCAAGTCAAAAGTCGACACACAAGTGCCAAGTTCACATGCCACTACACATGTCAAAGTCAAGTCACGAGTCAAGTTGAGAATCAATTCACATTTGAAAAATGCCACTGAATACTCATCAAATTGACAACAGTGTTTTCATTAGGTTTTCCAGATGACAGAAGGCAGATTTCATTTATGTTGAGGATAGCTCTATTTTTACAGTGTTTTGACAGGTTGATGGCATCAGGCCATCATGTATAAGCCAAGAGGAGAGCCATAAACTGGAAGATTTATACCAAAAGTTTGTTGTTGCTCAGGATTAACCATCTCGCCTTGGGGTTTTTCCTCGTCAAGATGGTTTTGTTTGTAAGATTTCAGGTGTTAAAGGTCGCACAAAGAGAAAAGGGCCATCTACGAAGTATCATTATTAGAAACTCATCGGGTTTGAGAGATCCCTCTGCTACAGGTTCGGGTTTTCCACCTTGATATACTTGCGGGGGACGAGCATAAAAGAATGGAAAAGAAACAAGTTAGTTGCCAAAATATTGTTATGGGCAGTCGATGAAGAAGTTGTGGATCTGTTACTCCATTCCAAATTGAATCTCGGCAATTGTATTGTATGGTAGATCAGGCCATTCAACTACACCTCTGTCATGAGAATGTAGGATAAAATTATTAAGAGAACCATAGTTGGTTTGTCCTATCTGCATGAGAGCATTCTTTAGAACTATCACGTCTAGTCTGATAATGCTTACTCTTTTTCTATTCAGATATTTATTCTTCAAAGCATAGTGCGGTATGCCTTCTGCTATAGCAGACCTGTCACTGGATTATAGTGGCAGTTGTTTTTATCTATGTAGAGGAAATGTATGGAAAACTTTCCACATTACATCTACACCAGCTTTGGGTATTCAACCTTTCAAGATTACTTGCAGAGAGCATTTGCATTTGGAGTGTTTGAATCACCAAGTTCCACCCAATCAAGTTATTTTGTAAGTACTTTTGGTCAGACACAACGATCTTTTAGGAATCGACCTTTCGGTGCTACCAATCAACTTGCTTTCAGTGTGACTAGCAAACCTGCATTGATGCAACAAGTGTGATTGCCTTTGGTGCTTCTATAATCCATTGTTTGGGGTTTCAAGTACTCTAGTTGTTGGAGCTTCAAGTACACCTTCGTTTGGTTTTGTAAAACACTATTGCTTTTGGTCAATCGGCTCCAACATTTGGTGCAACATCTACCCCATCATTTGAGATCGTGCAACACCTTCATTATGAATAGTATTTCAATTGTTATTTACTATGCTTGGTGGTGAATTGACACCTGCAAAATCCTTTTCATCACTTTCTTTGTTTTCAATGTTGAGATTTATATTCTTTATGTTCCCGAAATTGATAACTCAGGTTGTGAATACTAATGTATCTTTGAAAAGGCTAGAGGATTTGTTTCTGGAAGAAGAGAGAACAATTGATAATATACATGCAGGGAGACTCTATTTTTGGCTATAGGGTTTTTGCAAACTTTTGCAGATAGAATATTACAGAGTTACTATGGTTTACTAAACATGGTGATGCAACATTATTCAGATATAAAGGATACATTCTTCAAGTCTACAAGAGTCTTCTATCAGTTGGAGCAAAGATTTATCAATGTTCATACTTATATTTGAAGAGTTTTTAGCAAAACTATCAAAGAAGTGAAGCTACAGGAAGTTGGCAGCGCTAGGCAAACTTTCACAGTGTATTGCATTGCCAATAAGGCATTTTTTGTTTTCAAAGAAGAAAAGTCAAAGTAGGAGTCCTTTTTATTAGAAAAGGAACAAGTCATCATCCAGATTTATAGGTGCTGGCACAGGTTTCTATTAATTTGCAGGGAGATCAATCAAATAAAGAATGATTTGTGATGAAACAAAAGTTTTGAATACACAAGTTTTTTCTTCTTGAAAGAAATAGATCTTTCACCAGCATAAAAGGCACAATTATAATCAATTAGTTGTTGAAAAGCAGAACTTTCATCAGCTAACTAGAAAAACCTAAGGCAAAATAGCTGGTGAAACCGCAGAATAAGAATTTTGAAGATCTAAGCTCGAACATAGTGGTTTTTGGGTGATTTAAAGGATAAGAGGACATCTAAAAGATGAATCACCAAATCATAAAATATTCAGTTCAAAGATTCGTGGAGGTTTTGGAGGAGAATGTTTATTTTGTCAACTAAAGTTTCGTTCATAGTTGTTGAAAGTGTTTCGACTACTGAAGACACGTGTCCTTTCCTCCATGACACATTAGAAACATAGCAAGGATGAAGACCAGATGTTGAAGACAATCTTTGAACATAGTTCAATCCATAAGTAACCAGATTTAGTTTAGCTTATGGTACACAGTTGTTACTCTATTTTTCTATAATTATTAATCCAGATCCAGTTTTTTAGGATCTGAGACTTGTTGTAAAAGGTTATAAAAGCCTATCATTTTAATAGAAGAGGATTCGATTTTGGATAGCAGAAATACTATATTGTAAACAGACCTTTCATATGATAATACAAATCATAGTTTTCTCTCTCTATTGATGTCAGATTCTCATCTTTCCTTCTGTACTTTTATTCAAGTTGTTTCAACTACATAATGACTATTATCTCATTGGTTGGTTCATAACTTGATTAATAGTTTCTTATCATTATTTATTAAACCCTACATTTGTATTTGGTTTATAAGCATTGTTTTCTCACCCACTTTAAAAGCTATCATCTGATTATTGATCCTTGAGAGCACTGGTTCAATTGATTCTCATTTTGATTGTCTGAATACCATATTGTAATTGATTCATCCCATTGATCCACACATACAAAATACAAAAACAAGTTTACCGTAAGTTACCAAGCATATTTGACCCACAACCTCAAAGAGTTTCTTGGAGTGATAACAAATTGGTGTCGTTCTCGGGGAAAGGAGATTGAAGCTCAGCTTCCCTGGGAGATGAAATAGATCCATCTTTGATGATAGACAAAGCCTAGACATCATTTGGTTTTAATCATCTATCTAGCGAATCCATGAAGGACAAATTCAATGACAACTCTATTGTTCAGAAATTTGTTGACGACTCCACTCGTATGAAATGAACAAGAGGTATGCATTTTGCAATTTCTCAAGTATTTATGGTTACCCTCATCCTGTACCTAGTAGAGATGAATGGGAACACAACATTCCCATATTTCGAGGAGAAGAATGGGAAGTACCATCTGAACATTTGTTGGATTTTCATGAGTTTATTCATTGGCTCCAGATCATACATGAAGATGTTCAGATTAAAATTTTCAGGTATTCATTAGAGGGTATTGCTCTTGACTGGTGTCGGTCTCTTCTAGATGCAAGTGTTAGCTCTTTGGCTGGTTTTCATGCATCTTTTAATTCCTTTTGTAAAGAGTATTTTCCAGCTGAACATCTTTTTGAAGGATGTTGTGAAGAGTTTTCTTCGTATCATAAAGATCTTGCTTGTCACAAAAATCAAATTAGTGATAAAGATTTTATTATAGAAGAAGACATTCACCTTGAAGATCAAGAGGTGTTGAATGATAATTATAACATAGACACATCTAGCATCATATCAGATGTGTCTGTTGTTGTAGAAGATCAACATGTCTTCTTTGAGTATATTGATGTCAAAGAGAAAATGTTTATATCAGCAGGAGGAATTGACAAATCAACAAATGACAGTTTCGAATCTGCAACAGATACAAAGGGTGGCCCTCAGTGTTCAGTTTTGCAAGAAAAAGGGGTTTGTAGCAGACATGAAGAGGGTTAAGGAGAGCAGAAAGAATTAGATCAACGATTTGTGATGCATGTTTCTCTGTCATATGTTGAGTAGCCAGCTTTCTATGGATTTCAAGATCCCATTACCAATTATATGGAGATGCTTTGCAATGAGAAAATTTCAGTTGTTTCCATCTTTAAGGTTGGGTGTTTGGATTGTAAGTATGATTTTAAAGATTATGTTTCACATGCTATAGTCTAGATGTCTGTGACTTTGCATAAAGTTGGAATTCAATTACTTTCTTGGCTGCATTGGAAATTTAGTTTTACTTGATCAGTTGGCTTTAATTGATTAGAAGTAGGAGTAGAAAAGAAAATAAGCTCCCCATACGAGCAGCGAGATCTTTTTCAGTTGTTGATTTCATGAATAAACAAGGCAGTCTACAAGCAGGTTATAGGAAGGTTGCAGGTTTTCCAAAGACAAGTTGCTCACACCAGATGACTCCATAGCCCAATGGTAAAGGTGACTAGAACTACTAGGTTCTTGGAGCCTCGCAGGGAGGTCTCCATCCCAGTTGGAGCCAGAAGTTAGCGATAAAAAATACATGATATTTTTTAGAGTGTTTTCATCACCTTCTATATGATTTGTCAGTTTCAAAGTCTTTTGACTAGTGTCTTAAGCTTCAGGTTTTTCATCAAAGCTCCCATTGATCGTTTTCTCCTTAGATTGTCTTCTGACCTGCATTTCAAAAACATTGTTAGTATTTCCTAAGCCCTACTTTTATGCTACCTTAATTTTGCATTATTATTTTTATTAAAATAAAATGGCAAATGGTGAGAATGCCAAAAATCTACATATCAAGCGCATTTAGCCAAAGTTATGGTCCACATGTCATAACATATATCCATACAAAGCCACATCAAAATTACATACCTAATTCTCATGCTAAGTCTAAGGTAAAAGTCACATCCTAAGTCATCACACTACATGTACTCTAATCTATCAACCAAGTCATAAACTAAGCCAAATTTTCAAGCCATAATTCAAGCGATAATCATCTATCCTTAGCCTAGTGCACCAAGTCATTAGTCATGTCACAATCCAAGTCAAAAGTCGACACCCAAGTCGACACACAAGTGCCAAGTTCACATGCCACTACACATGTCAAAGTCAAGTCACGAGTCAAGTTGAGAATCAATTCACATTTGAAAAATGTCATTGAATACTCGTCAAATCGCCAGTAGTGTTTTCATTAGGTTTTCCAGATGACAGAAGGCCGATTTCCTTAATGTCGAGGATAGCTCTATTTTTACAGTGTTTTGACAGGTTGAGGGCATCAGACCATCATGTATAAGCCAAGAGTTGATCCATAAACTGGAAGATTTATACCAAAAGTTTGTTGTTGCTCAGGATTAACCATCTTGCCTTGGGGTTTTTCCTCAGCAAGATGGTTTTGTTTGTAAGATTTCAAGTGTTAAAGATCACACAAAGAGAAAAGGGCCATCTATGAAGTCTCATTGTTAGAAACTCATCGGGTTTGAGAGATCCCTCTGCTACAGGTTTGGGTTTTCCACCTTGCTATACCTGCGGGGGACGAGCATAAAGGACTGGAAAAGAAACAAGTTAGTTGCCAAAATCTTGTTATAGGCAACCGATGAAGAATTTGCGGATCTGTTACTTCGTTCCAAATTGAAGCTTGTCAATTTTGTTGTATGGTAGATCAGGCCATTCAACTACACCTCTGTCATGAGAATGTAGGATAAAATTATTAAGAGAACCACAGTTGGTTTTTCCTATCTGCATGAGTGCAGTCTTTAGAACTATCACGTCTAGTCCGATAATGCTTACTCTTTTGCTATTCAGATATTTATTCTCCGAAGCATAGTGTGGTATGCCTTCTCCTATAGTAGACCTATCACTGGATTATAGTGGTAGTTGTTTTTATCTATGCAGATGCAATGTAAGGCAAACTTTCCACATTACATTTACAAAAGCTTTGGGTATTCATCCTTTCAATATTACTTGCAGAGACAATTTGCATTTGGAGTGTTTGAATCACCAAGTCCCACTCAATCAATTTCTTTTGGAAGTACTTTTGGTCAGACACAACCAACTTTTGGGAATCGACCTTTTGGTGCTACCAATCAACTTGCTTTCAGTGTGACTAGCAAACCTGCATTGATGCAACAAGTGCAATTGCCTTTGGTGCTTCTATAATCCACCATTTTGGGTTTCAAGTACTCTAGTTGTTGGAGCTTCAAGTACACCTTCATTTGGTTTTGTAAAACACTACTGCTTTTGGTCAATCAGCTCCAACATTTGGTGCAACATCTACCCCAGCATTTGAGATCGTGCAACACCTTCATTCTGAATAGTATTCCAGTTGTTGTTTATTGTGCTTGTTGGTGAATTGACACCTACTAAAGCCTTTTCATCGCTTTCTTTGTTTGCAATGTTGATATTTCTACTCTTTATGTTCCTGAACTTGATAACTCGGGTTGTGAATGCTAATGTATCTTTGAAAAGGCTATAGGATTTGTTTCTAGAAGAAGAGAGAACAATTGATAATATACAGGCAGGGAGACTCTGTTTTTGGCTCTAGGGTTTTTGCAAACTTTTGCAGATAGAAGATTACAGAGTTACTATGGTTTACTAAACATGGTGATGCAGCATTATTCAGATATAAAGGATAGATTCCTCAAGTCTACAGAAGTTTTCTATTAGTTGGAGCAAAGATTGATCAATGTTCATACTTATATTTGAAGAGTTTTTAGCAAAATTGTCAAAGAAGTGAAGCTACATGAATTTGGTAGCGTTGGGGACACATTCACAGTGTATTGCACTGCCAATAAGGCATTTTCTGTTTTCAAAGAAGAAAAGTCAAAGTAGGATTCTTTTTTATTAGAAAAGGAACAAGTCATCATCCAGATTTATAGGTGTTGGCACAAGTTGTTGTTAATTTGCAGGGAGATCAATCAAATAAAGAATGATTTGTGATGAAACAACAATTTTGAATACGAAAGTTTTCCTTTTTGAAAAAAACAGAGCTTTCACCAGCATAAAATGTGCAATTATAATCAATTAGTTGTTGAAAAGAAAATCTTTCATCAGCTAACTAGAAAAAACTAAGGCAAAATAGCTGGTGAAACCGCAGAATAAGAATTTTGAAGATCTAAGCTCGAACAGAGTGGTTTTTGGGTGATTTAAAGGATAAGAGGACATCTAAAAGATGAATCACCAAATCATAAAATATTCAGTTCAAAGATTCATGGAGGTTTTGGAGGAGAATGTTTATTTGGTCAACTAAAGTTTCATTCACAGTTGTTGAAAGTGTTTCGACTACTGAAGACATGTGTCCTTTCCTCCATGACACATCAAAAACATAGCAAGGATAAAGACTAGATGTTGAAGACAAGCTTTGAAGACAGTTCGATCCATAAGTAACCAGATTTAGTTTAGCTTATGGTACACAGTTGTTACTCTGTTTTTCTATAATTAGAAATCCAGATCCAGTTTTTCAGGATCTGAGACTTGTTGTAAAAGGTTATAAAAGCCTATTATTTTGATGGAAGAGGGTTCGATTTTGGATAGCAGAAATACTATATTGTAAACAAACCTTTCATATGATAATACAAATCACAGTTTTTTCTCTCTATTGATGTCAAATTCTCATCTTTCCTTCTGTACTTTTATTCAAGTTGTTTCAGCTGCAGAATGATTGTTATCTCATTGGTTAGTTCATAACTTGATTAATAGTTTCTTATCATTGTTTATTAAACCCTACATTTGTATTTGGTTTATAAGCATTGTTTTCTCAGCCACTTTAAAAGATATCATCTAATTATTGATCCTTGAGAGCACTGGTTCATTTGATTCTCATTTTGATTGTCTGAATACCATACTGTAATTGAGTCATCCCATTGATCCACACATACATAATACAAAAACAAGTTTACCTTAAGTTACCAAGCATCTTTGACCCACAACCTCAAAGAGTTTCTTGGAGTGATAACAATTACAACAAGCTAAAACTGAGCTTGATATTGATAGCTAAGCCAACTTAAAATCTCTAACTCTATTTATCATGTTAAAGCATCCTTTTATAACTTTCTCAACTAGGGAGCACTGTCTCTTTCTTCTCTACTCCAGTCGTTTTTATGATACAACTACCTCACATGCTTCTAGTGCCTACCAACACTCCACATAGACTTTCTACGTCAAGGGAAATCTTAACTACCTGGACAACTCGTTCTCTGGTCGTCCCATGTATTTGTATGTTGTTGGAAGTAATTATTCAGAAATATTTCTCAATGATTATTTTCTTCATTTTGGTGGGAATCTTCTTGATTTCTGACACAACTAACAAAACTCAGATCGACATGTTCTTGGTACTATTTAATATTGATTCAC
This sequence comes from Picea engelmannii, assembly GCA_009831015.1. Classification (NCBI taxonomy): domain Eukaryota; kingdom Viridiplantae; phylum Streptophyta; class Pinopsida; order Pinales; family Pinaceae; genus Picea; species Picea engelmannii. The sequence goes on from ML785003.1 coordinate 15,913, forward strand.
TATTCACAAAACTTGGTTTCGTGTGCACTCTAGGACATCCCTTGCATATTTACTTAGGTGTGTGCAAAACTATAGAATGAGCGCGCACAACTTTGTTTTTGCACACATGAAAAAATGAGCCCAAACCTTTGGGTGCCAACATACCCCCATCACTATTATCTTGTTCATTTTCGAGCCAAATGTTGAAGCTTTGAAGGAAGGAAGTTGGAGTAGTAGCACATCATTTTCCTTAAATCAAAATTTGTGAGGGTGGTAAGTTGCTCGAGTTGTAACCTTTGTTGGTGCCTATGGAGGTGAATAAGGGATGTATTTAACGTCCCCCAACAAGAACCAACTAATGAAGAGAAGTGAGGTTCCCTCAAGAGAGAGAATTATTCTCTATTGTTCTTTTTTATCTAAGGTAACCAAACCAAGTCAGACGTCACCTCTGCTCAAATTCAAGATAGTTTTGGAGTGAAGAGGATATGGGGGTGTAGGGGTAGTAACAATAATATGGAAAAGGGGAATTTGGCCTGACCTCGCAGCATTAGGAGGAGGAGAAAAGAGGATATATGAGGGAAGGGATCCCGATGATACCATGAGTAGGGTATCGTATTATCAATAAAGGAGGTGAATCATGGGAAAAAAGAAGTGGATTTGGTATTAGAGGGATGGAGAGCGTCCTTGATTAGAAAATATGGTTCAGAAAGTTGTGGGATACTAAGATTAGAGGGACAAGATTCAGATGGAGCTGCAACGAGCAGGGATCGACATATGAGGCACCTGCTAGAAGACTATAGTGGATTCTCTTGACCTACTTGATCAAACTTATGATAAAATATTATAAAGAACGGGCTAAGCCATGCCATGGAAGAGAAGTGGGAGAATCACAATGGAAATGGAAAAGGAAGTTCTGAATGAAGTTGAGAGAAAATTAATGCATGGAGAGAGTGAGGACCGTAAGATATATATAGACGAGAGATGGTGGGGAAGGGGATGGAAGAGGGAACGAACAATTTAATGGAGGGGATGGATTGAAGGACAAGTATGAAGTGATGCTAAAATGAGGTCGATGGCTAGATGGATATTCTGAATTGACCATACTATAGAAGGTTATTGGACAATAGAATGTTACAACCAAGTGAGTACTTATGGCATGTGTGAATGACCCATATGGGATTTATTTCCCTTTTAGGAACTGAAGCATTAGGACACTCCATCAACACCCACATGACTTGTACATGAGGACAAGGACCTTGTATTTCTTGGCCAAGACACAACCGAAATTGAAAATATCGATGATATTGACCCTTTGTCACTAGATTGATGCTTCTTATGTGACCCATATGAATGCTTGTGATGTAAAAATGTAAAGTATGTCAACTAGGAATGATGCTATGTGTTGTACAACCTATTCTAAGATTACTCTATGAATTTGAAAAAATGAAATAGAGCTAAGTTGTGGTTGACCCTTGATATTTGCAGTACACCTTCAACCTACTACCATTAATGAGTTTGTTGAGTTGTTTTCCTTGTAATGTTTCCATCTTGGTAACATCTAATTCACTGAAGTAGTCTAGCTAAAACTGATCAAGCCATCATATGCGTAGTTTACCAGGATGCTGTAAATATTTGTTGTCATATAAAAAAACTAAATATCCCAGCTGAAGAATTTTATGGCGGATGGTATAGTTGTGCCAAACTTTCTGTCTATCCTTTTCAACCACCTGGATAAATCCTTCCATTATGTGGTCTTCCTTGAGTTCCATAATCTCATCCAACATATGTTGGAGGTAAGAGTGGGAGCTCATCTACATGCTAGGGCTTGCCCACATGTTGATAGAAGTTGCAATGTTTCCAGTAGTATTTAGAGTATGCGAAGAAATAGGGCCACCAAATCCTTACATGTAGGACCATGTGCACGATAGCCTTACTACCATTGTGGCCTCCAACAATACCTTGATGTGCTTTGTATAGAAGGGAGTATTGTTTGTTTTCTAAAGCATAATGGAGTAGGATTCCATATGCATCCAATTTATACAATTGTCCAAAAATCAACTAATAATCATCACTACACATCACCAGTTCCCTACATTACACAAGAGTATATTCTGTAGGAACCTTTCCAGTGATGAGGAATTATTATAATTTTTCCAATTGATTAGGGACATATTTGAATCAGAAGAGTTGCACATACGGGAGTTCATCATCAATATTCTTATCATCTTCCCCAGTCTGAATATACAGCAGATGATTTGGTCCAATATTTTGTTTTCCCAGCTTAACAACAACTTCAAAGTCAAATTCTTGAAAAAAAAACAACCACTGGAATATTCGGCCACCAAACACTGGTTTGTTAACTAAATACTTGAGGAAGGAGTGATCAGTGAAGAATTTGAAAGCAGATGCCAACAAGTAGTGGTGGAATGTTTGAAAGGCATATACCATGGCCAGTCCCTCATGCTCGGTTGTAATGTAATTCCTTTCGACATTAGACAACATCTGGGTGGAAAAATAAAATAGATGAACAATATTTCCCTCCCCTGGTTATGCCAAAATGATGCCCAATGCAATGGACGAGACATTGACGTGGACATGGAAGAACTTTTACCAATCAAGGAAAATCAAAATGGGCGCAATAACTAGATTTTCTTTGAGGGTATTGAAGACTTCCTAGCTTTCCTTTGTCCATTTATATTTAATATCCTTGTGCAAAAACCTTTCCAATGGAGCCACAATTTGAGCATAATTCTATATGAAAAACCTATAGTATCATGTATGTCCCAATGTTTCACGTATTTCTCTAACTAAAGTGGGGGACACCATACCCAAGATGGCAGAAATATTAGTCGGTTCCATGAGAAATCCGTCTGTTCACATGGCGTGGCCCAATAATAGACCAAAGTGTTTAAAAAATATGCATTTATTCAAATTCAAAAAAATATGTAGCTAGCGACATTGATCCAAAATTAGTCAAAGAGCTTGCATGTGTTCCTTTAATAGACTGAACACAATCCCATCATCCAAGTATACTTCAATGACCTTGTGGATAAATTCCTTGAAGGTTGTGACCATTATCCTGGAAACAACTACAGGGTCATTTTTGAAGCCAAAGGGCATGACTATGCATGCAAATGACCCCCATTTGGTTGCAAATGTGCTTTTATATTTTTCTTCCTCTGCATTTTGAACTTGATGATATCTTAAGAAGTCATCCATGAATGAGTAGGCTTCCCAGCCCCCAACATTTTCCAATACCTCGTCTCTAAAGGGTGTCGGGAAAGGATCATGGGAGTAGTCTACGTTCCGACTCCTTAGATAGACACATATGTCAATTTCTCCAGTCTTTTAAGGTTTCAAGACCATAGGGTGAATCCAATTAGATTCCTCCACAGGGACAATGATCCTCAAATCCAACATTTGGTCTAGTTATTTGTGCACCCTTTCTTTGTACCTAGGATTTAAGCGATAAGGTCAAGGGATAATTTTAAGGATGGGAATTTATATTAAAATGTAGAAACCTAGGATAATCTTACTAGTCCTTAATATGAAAAATGTAAAATGTTTGGTGATACTTTTGTAAAAATATTCAAATTTCTAAGGATTTTATATAGTTTCTAGAAATGTTTGGTAATT
>ML785003.1:25698-46298 GCA_009831015.1 Picea engelmannii
CACAATAAAAGAAAGCATTTGAATTAGGACCTATTCTAAGGAGATGGAGTTGAACTAAACTCCTAATAGTACCTTAGGAGTGTTGCTTAATGTTGTAATGTGTAGATGTCTTGACTTTACCATTTTTAGTTAACGTGTGCATTGTACCTAATCCCAAAATTTCAGAGAAGTCACATAAAATGCATTAAAATATCAAAGAACATACACACATAAAACATAAAGCATGAGAAAGATACCTTAATAGTAAAAATAGAGAAAAGATTCAAAGACAATAACAATTCTTAACAAAAAATTACATAACCTTCTAATCAATATATAGTTGTCTATGGAGAATATTAACTACCTATGGCCCCACTTATAATGAGGGCCTACTAAATAATTTAAGCCTTATTAAGATAGAGGACCCCTTTTACTATGAGTGACAATGAAGTAACTATTTAATGGGATGTATTCAATAAGGCCTCATACTTTAATAAATTATCCTAAGTAAGGGTTCGGGGTAGGACCCTAGAATTACCTCCCCCTTCAAATCAAGTGATGTCCTCAAGGAGGAAGGTGAGAAAATTACTATAAAATGATTTTCAGTTCCATCGTGGCATCTTTTAGTTTCATATATTTCCACTGGATGAATACTTCCCTAATCACACACTAGCACAATTGAGACTCTCTGGTATCCAATAATGCTTTTGGATGGAGGAAAATGGAACCTTCTTCCTGATTTTATATTAGGTTGGTCTCCACTTTTCAATTTTATCCCACAACCTTCTTATAAATAGGAGACACGAAATATTGGATGAATATTGGAGTGTTGGGAGAGATAGCTTGTAGGTGACCTCTATAATACGTTGTATGATCTGATAGGGACCATAGAACTTGGGATATAACTTTCGGGAAATGTTGTCTTTGAGTGATATTTATTTATAAGGTTATAGGTAAAGAAACACTTTATCCCCTTCAACAAAATATTGTTTGGATATATGTTGTTCAACCTATTGTTACATTTAATTTTGTGCCATAACCTAGTTCTCCTTGAGAATATATATTATATTTCCTTTTCTAGTGTGATTCATTGCATGTACTACAATAAATTTGCACGAACCTTGGAGGTTATTGGTACATATGATTCCACTAATATGGGGGTTTTTCCATAAACAACTTCATATAATGTCAATTTGGTAGCTTCATGATAAGTGGTATTGTACCTCCATTTAGTAAGGGGAAGCCATTGTGCCCACCTGTGCATCTTTTTAGAAGTAAATAATCTAAAATGGGTTTTTTAAGAACTTGCTGACCACTTCTATCCAACCATGATTTTGAGGATGATATGTACTATTCATATGAAAATTTGTACCTTGAAGTCTAAATATCCCTTGCCAAATTTTATTGGTGAATGTGGGGTCTCGATCTAAGATAGTGGAAGTGAGATTACCATGTAGCTTAAAAATATGATTTGTGAAGAATTGTGAAATTGAGGAAGGACTGGAAGGATGAGCTAGGGCACAAAAATGAGCATCTTTTGAAATATAGTTGAAAAACACCATGGTGACTAATTTGTTGTACCTACTTTTGGTAGTCGCTTGATAAATTCCATTAAGAGGTCTATCCATGTATGTGTTGGGATTGGTAGTGATTTCAATGCCCCTGGTATATTAATTTTATTTTCGTGGTTTCTTTGGAAAGTGTCATAGGATGCTACAAAGTCCTAGATATCTCTTTTCATGTCATCACAGAAGAATGAGAGCTTAGTTATTTCATAGGTTGTATGAAAGGTAGAGTGACCTACTATTGATGATGGATGTATCTCCTCTAATATAGGGACAAATATTTTACTAGTACATTGTTTCCTTTATACCACAATGTATCTTATTTACATGTATAACCTTTAGGTGGGTTGGAATCTATCTAAATTCATTGTATCAACTACCTTAACGTACTATTTTCTATTCATTTCCTCTAGGATTACTCAAACCATCTCGGACTTGGTAAGGTTGAGGAAATAAATGATCCATCCTCCTAAAATTGTCTGGATAGATCATCATCCACAACATTTTCTTCACCCTTCTTATATATGATCTCATAATCATACCCTACCATCTTGGTGACCCAGTTATGATTGACTCGTGAAGACAACCATTGTTCAAGGAAGTACCTTAGACTATGATGATCAATCTAGATTTGAAAATTCATCCCTATGAGATATGGGCACCAAGTCTCCACTACATGAGGGATAACCATCATTTACTTTACATATGTGGATTTTCCCAAATTGAGGTCACAAAACTACTTATTGGTGAATGACAAGGGGAATCATTTTTGCATCAAGACTGCTCCAAGAAATACAAATGACAAGGGGATTTAGTTGAATAAGCTTTAAGGAAATGATATAAAGATAAGGACACAAAATATTACACATTCTTGGACCTAACCTGGGCTTGGGTAATTTATCTAGCAAGAAATATACAAAATAATTAGGAAAATGACACATTTCCTTTCAAATGAACTTCCCTAAGTCTCAATATTTTAAGTTTATTTGCTCAAATCTCCTACATCCCTCATCATACTCAAACTATGATATTAATATTGACACTCAAATTCCCTAGGAATTTTTCGATGGAGCCTCCCGAGGCGCTCCACCTAAGGGAGGAGATGGGGGACTATTATTATTTTTCTCAAATCATTTCCTTAGTTTCAAGGATGGAACTATTTAATCTATAAACAACCATAATGAACTCATAAATGTTAAATTGGTTTTAATCCATTCTCTTCGAAAATGAATTATTGAAATTTAATTTCTTGGGAACTCCCTCCTCATGATCCAATGGATGAAAGGATTTTTTTTTTTTTAATTCCATGCTTCATACAATGATCCATGGAATCAAGCAATTACAACATCTTTATCTCACATCTCTATTTCCCATGTACAAAGAGAAAAAAATATGAAGTTGATAGACTATTGAAGGAATGGATGAAGTTGTAAGATGGAACCTAGGGGATCAGAGAGTCTGTTAAGTATCTATACCAGATCTGAAAATATACTTCAATAATACTAAGAATAAAGCATAAACCATTCACCATAACATGAACACAAGAAATAGAGAAAACCCTTGAGGTAGGGTAACACCATATATTAATCATTGTGGAAGGATAAAACTCCTCAAGCAATCCTTGCTTGTACAATCACAATATTCTTCACTCTGTTTCATTACATTTCTTACACTTATTTATATAGCTCTCTCTATCTCCTAGGAACCTTCTAGAGATCCTTCTCACATTGAATGATGACATTCTCATATATTAAATGACTTCCACTAATAACACATAACTACATTCCGATTGGATACCTCCCTAGGTACCCCATATTACCTCCCTAGGTATACTACATTCCATCCCCCTTCACATGTTTCGTCCTTGAAACATGAGAAGAAACCATACAGTATGATTGGCTAAGCAATGTAGCCAACTGGTACCAAGTACGACCATCAATCCATCCTAATGGAAGTTGAACATGATGTTTATCTGCTACCTTGCCACCCTGATCTTGCTCTACATCATGTCGGGGTTGCCATGGGATTGTTTCTGTAGCTTGAGCTATTCCCGTAGTACCGGTAGTCCTCCATGCACCTCTTGATCAGTTTCTTGTCTGGTGCCCTACTGGTCCATAAATGTGTTGATGCACATGCCCTTGCCTTGATGACTTTTGTGTCTCTATATGATGTGGATGGCGATATATAGAAACTGTAGGAATTTGTTCTTTTTTCTTCAAATCTGCAACACTTTGGGCCTTTGAGTCAATGACCTCCTTAGCTTCTTGATTATGTCCTTCTTGTAGTTTTGTTTCATCTCCTTCTGTAGATGCTGCCTCTGATTCAACTTCAGATTCGATAATAACTTCTTTGTTAGCTTCCATGGGCCCATCTTTCTTATTGAGAGACACATCTTGCAATGTGATTTTCTTTTTCTTGTACCACAACTTCAAAAATTTATTTTTCACATTAATATTAATGGTACCCACTAATTCTATCCCAGGATATCCCAAAACAATATCCACTTCATCCATATCCATAACATAAAAATCTGAATGCAACACATATTTATCCATGGTAATCTTCAAATCTTTAAAAATTTAAACATTTTCACCCTCAACCTGTGTGCTTTGAATATTATTTACTGGAATTTGCAATCTATTAACCAACTGAACATTGATAAAATTATGCATGCAACTAGGGTTAATAGAAACAATGATATTTTTTTATGAATACAACCATGAACCTGTAATATAGATTTGTCACATGAAAATAAACTCTTGGTTCTCTCTGTATCCTTATTTTTTCCATGAGACCACTTGTCTAACAATATTTTTTGCAAATTCTCCATTGGAGAGTGTCATCATCTCCTTATAATCAAGTGATTTCCACCAAATGGCAACATCACCTTGCAATTTGAGATCTACCTAATGGGGTCAATTCTCTTCCCATGCTGACTTTATTTCTTTAATAAATGATTCAATACTAGGGCCATCACATTTATCTGTAAAATACATCTTGCTATGAAAAAATCCAAAAAATAGAACAATAAGTTACAACAGAAAATCGTGGTTTTTTTCGAAAAAAACCCTGAAAAACTGTTGAATTTAAAATGCTCATAACTTTACTTCCCAAACTCCGTTTCAGCTGTTTTTTTTTAAATTGGGTATTTTTCCAAGAGGAATTAAAATACCCAATTTTTTTTTCCAAACTCATCTCGTAAAGATTCATATAGGAACCTGGAGTGTGTCTCCCTCTTTTTCTTCACTAGAAAAAAATCTGCAAAAAGAGAAAAAAATATTCCCTTCTTTGGCCAAGGAAAGTGCTCTGATACCAATTGTTAAGTTCCTATACCAGATTTGAAAATATACTTCAATAATACTAAGAATAAACCATAAACCATTCACCATAACATGAACATAAGAAATAGATAAAACCCTTGAGGTAGGGTAACACCATATATTAATCCTTATGGAAGGATAAAACTCCTCAAGCAATCCTTGCCTGTACAATCACAATATTCTTCACTCTGTTTCATTACATTGCTTACACTTCTTTATATAGCTCTCTCTATCTCCTAGGAACCTTCTAGAGAGCCTTCTCACATTTATTACATCCAACTACCATAGTGGGACTTTATTAATATAGTGGACCTAGTCCACCTTACATTGAATGACCACATTCTCATATATTAAAAGACTTCCACTAATAACACATAACTACATTCCCATTGGGTACCTCCCTAGGTACCCCATATTACCTCCCTAGGTATACTACATTAAGAACCTAAGATTGAATACAAAAGTACCACAATAGATATAGAAGAACAATATAGAAAACCACAACTTTATTATAGAAACCCTTGAGGTAGGGCAACACCATACAATGGATCCTATTATGGAAGAGATGTTCTCCTGTTCACTTGCCTCTTCAAGGAGGCATCCTCCAATTGAGCTACCGCTCTAAATACAATATTTCTTTTCATATCCCATTACATTTCTTGAACCCCTTTATATAGTACTACCATCACTTAAGAACATTCTAGAGGAAGAATCTTCTAGAAGTAGAACCTTCTAAGAAGTCCTCTTACATTTATTATATCTAATTACCCATTTATTATATCTATCATAGTGGACCTATTCCGCCTTACATTAAATGGCCTCCACTATTATCACTATGGGATCTCTGCCCCCCCCCCGGACTACCTCTCTAGCTACCTTACATTCCATCCCCCTTATGAAAGCGTTGTCATGAACGCTTGATGTACAACCATATACCAGGATCTCATGGATAAGTGTGGACCACAATGCTGAAGTAGACTAGAGAACCATGGTCTCATTGAGAAATGGAAGCCACCATGATGAAGTAGTCCAACCGCTATTGTAAACCATGTTCCCATTTCCAATTTTTCATGTGAACCCCACATGGAAGATATCGGCACCCAATAACCAACTGAAAATGATGCTCTAAAGACTGACACCTGTCATGTGGATCCAAATAAAAATATCCATCCACATAGTGGAAAATGGTCGTAGCAGAATCTAGAAGAAATAATATCACTGTAGAATATATAGGATGGATGTTGGTTATAATCATTGGCTCCTGATTTGTCACATTGATACTCTCTACAGAAGGTGGATTAGAGTTATCAAATAAAATATGAAAGTGGTTGTCACCTCAGAAATGACAACTATCCATATACCAATCATTGCAATCGACCTCCAAATCATACCAAGCATATATTTCTTGATTATATTCATATGTGATGTCCACCATAAGAAATCTCTCCTGCGTGTTATCCAATGAATCTTGAATACTATGAAAATTATCATTGAGGTAGTTTATGAGGCCATGCAATCTAGCATCCAATGTGTCATACAATTGGGATTTGAATGCTTCAGTAATTTGTAGAATTTATTTGAGGGTTTGAGAGAAAATAACCATCTGAGCACCCTATGAACTCTTTAGTCCCGCATCTATCATGAAAAAACCCCAAAAATAGAACAATAAGTTACGACAAAAAATCGCGGCTTTTTCTGGAAAAAAACCCTAAAAAACTGTTGAATTTAAAATGCTCATATCACTTCCCAGACACCGTTTCGGCTGATTTTTTTTTAAATTGGGTGAAATTGTGAGAGGAACTCAGATCTGTAATTTGTTTGGGCAAATTCAGCCTCCAACTACTACAAAAATAAAAACAATTGCGCCGCCGTTCGTAGAAAAAACACTGAAAATTTGCAGATTTTAAAACTTTAATATCTTGACTTCCCAGACTCCATTTCAAACGATTTTTTTGTTCAATTTGGGTGTTTTTATAAGAGGAACTCAGATATACAACCAGTTTCTGAAATTTTTTTACAGAAATATACTGAAATGTTTTGGAATGTCGCAGCCCTCTTTTTTGTTCTCCGAAAAAAAAAACAATCTATAAAAATAAAAAATATTTGCCCACAATGTATGCTAAGGAAAGTGCTTTGATACCACTTGTTAAGAACCTAAATAGATATACAAATATAATAACCAAAAATACTGAATACACAATAGATACACAGAGCAATATATAAGAACAATATGCAAAATCTCTTTTATTACTATCAACCCTCGAGGTAGAGAAACATCATACAATGGATCCTATTATGGAAGGGATGCTCTCATGTTCACTTGTGTCTTCGAGGGGGCATCCTCCAATTGAGATACCGCTCCAAATACAATATTTCTCTTCATATCCCATTACATTGCTTGAACCTCTTTATATAGTACTACCATCACCTAAGAACCTTCTAAGGGAATAATCTTCTAGAAGTATAACCTTCTAAGAAGTCATCTTACATTTATTATACCTAATTATCAATTTATTATATCTAACTACCATAGTGGGCCTTATTTAATAACATAGTGGACCTAGTCCACCTTACATTGAATGACCTCCACTATTATCACTATGGGCTCTCTGCCCCCCTGCCCCCCCACTACCTCTCTAGCTACCTTACAGAGTCATCTCAAGGACAATATACTTATTATTTTCATGAGTCCTCACTTTAAGTTTATCATCATTTCAAAGCTATGTTTATGAACTTATTAAAAGTTTTTTCTTGTTGACAAGGCCCCTCACACCTTTTTGAACGCTTTAGGATTTAAATTAAAATCTATGTGGATGTATTCATGTACTGATGCACTATTTAGATTTGGTTATATTGTAATTTGATGCTACAAGGGGAAATGATCTAGATTTATGAGCGGAATGAAATGAAAACACATATCTATAATATTAATACTAAGACACAGTGAATAATAACATAGATACAGTAAAAGTTGGCTTTTATTAAATAATAAATATGGTGAAACTATAAAATGTAGACTAAAACAAGATTTCTAGAATGGTGGCAGTTTATGTCTCAAAAGAGATGTGATGACTACGCTCATTCGCAAGAATATGAGTACAATGAGGCTCCAAAAGAATTTTTACATAAAACATGAATGCCAAAACCCTATACATAAAAAAACCCAACCCTAGGATATGAAGCGCCAGAAGTCATGTGGGCCATGTTGGGGTAAGTTGGTACATCAACTTCTTGGGGTCGCAACTTTTGCATACGATCTTCGTTTTAGCAACATGATAGCCCATTGGATATTTATGTTTGAGGAATACACATTATTTTGTCACACTATGAATTTGTATGTAGTGGGATTGTTACATGTCCAAATTTTTTTTTCTAGGGCCTCAAAATGGCCTCGGAAGCTTAGGACCCGAAAATCTAGAAACAAACTGCTAAGATGAAAATATGTATGTTATCCAGTTGGAATAGGTGGGTGGCCACTGAGATACATCTTGATCAATCCTCACCCATTAGGAATAAATGGTATCCATTACATTGATTTCCCCCATCATATGAGGAAATTTCTGCATAATTTATCCCCGGGTGAGCCACTTTCCTTGGTGTAGGAGCTTCCCTTATTTAACAACACGATAAAGCTAAAAATTATGTTGGTGAGTTCCCTTTACCTATGTGTCCACAAGATGATCAGTGGATTCTTTTTCCATGTAGTCATGGTTGAGCTCTATCAGTGTCAACTATTCTGCTACCTCTTAAGTGTCCAATAATGGTGGAAATTATGGAGAAAGGAGGTCCACATTAAACATTGGGTGCAAGCCAAGAAAGGGGGGAATTTTGAGCTCAAAAGATTTGTCACCCACAACCTTGGTGATGGTATAAATTACATGTAGTGGATGAATATTTTGATGGGTTTATATAAGGCGTTATTTTTGCAAGTGCAACCAAAATTTATCTCCAACCTAAAACTTGTTTGGCATCTGGTGTTGATCATGGCACTTCTTGTACTGGTCATTAGACTTCTGAAAAATATCCTGAACTTGTTGGCAGATGTGCTAGATTCATTCAATGAACTGGGTGGATTTTTCAACTTCATTTTGTGCATGGGATGATTCCTCTTATGTGGATGTAAGGGGTAGTGAAACATCCATGGGACACAATGGTTGAAATCCCAACCCCACTTGAAAGGGGTTGTGACTGGTTGAGCTACATATGGATCTGTTGTAACTGTGTTGAACATAGGGAAGACTCTCATCCCATATGTGTGGATGATTGTAATAGTACATACACAAAATATGCATGATCATCCTATTGACGACCTCAATTTGGCCATCATTTTTAGGGTGGAAGGTTGTGGATTTGATGAGCTTGGTGTCTAGCCATGACTAGAGGCTTGACCAAAATGTGTTGAGGAACTAGTTGTCTCGATCGAATATTAGGGTTTGTGTTATCCCAAAATGTAGCCACACTCGTTCGAAGAAGTGTTTGGCATGGGCCCTTACTGTGATGCTCTTCTTGCAAGAGACCATAATTTCCATCTTAGAAAATCGATCAACAACCACAAAAACAAAATCATTTCCCTACTTGGTTGAAGGAATACCCAACAAGTAGTCCATCGATATGGATTTACATGGTATGTCAGGAGTTGGAAGATGGGTGTACATGACTTGTTTCTTAATGGCCAGTTTGGAAATGGTGTAGGCTTTGCAGGACCTGATATACTTGTTGACATCCTATCAGAGTTTTATCCAATAGAAATTTTTTTGTAGCAATGCTACTGTCTTGTCGACACCAAAGTGTCCTGCCACTGGACTATAGTGATATTCCCAAATCAACTTCACTTTCTTTCTTGATGGAATGAAAATATGCCCTATATGGCACACAAACTCATCCTGCAAATGAAAATCATTGATATTTTTGTTAGTGCCCAACAACTGGTAGGTAGTGGTGAAGGCAGGATCTCTCTCATAGAGTTGGGGCCATCCGAAGGTCTCATGTCCGTAGGAGTGTAGCACCGTGGTTAGTGTGGAAACTAGAGTTCAGCTAAGGCAGCCAACGATGCAGTTGGTGCTCCCTATCTTATACTTGATGTTGTGATGGAACTGTTGCAAGTATGTGGACCACTTCTAATGACGGTCATTATGCAATTTGCCTTGTGTCTACATGAGTTGCAGAGGCTTATGATCAGTGTGGATGATTTTCTCCTTTCGAGAATGTAATGCCTCCACTGGCGGAAAGACTATAAAATGGAGTACATTTCTTTTTTCTAAGTGGGGTACTTACTGACAATATCTGATAGTGTCTCACTATGATAAGCCACAAGATGTCCATGTTGAGTGATAATTGTTCCCACAACACAGTCTAAAGCATATGTCTCAATATCAAATGGTTGTTGTAGGTCGAGTAATGAGAACACAAGAGCTACTTCAAATCATTGAATGATTTCTATTGCGACTCACCCCACACAAATTTTTCCTTTCCACCACCCTTGGTCACTTGGCTAAGGGCCCATGAAATGTGGGATAATCCCAGCATGAACCTGCAATAAAAATCGACAAGGAATAATAATATTTGAAGCTCAGTGAGTGTGGTCAAGGTTGGCCAGTCATGAATGACCTAATTTTGGCTGGATCGACATGCACCCCATGCTCATCAATAATGTATACTAGGTACTTGACCTTGTTCATGCCAAAGGAGAATTTTTCCAAATTTTCATTTAGCTTGTGTTGTCGCAGAGTGTGAAGAACATGTTGAATGTTGTGCAAGTGTTCCACCCAATTCTTGTTGAAGATGAGGATGTCATCCAAATACACTACCACAAAATAATTGGTGAAATGATGCAAGATATTGTCCACCATCCTCATGAAAGTTGTTGGGTCATTTTTCAAGACAAAGGGCATGACCAACCATTCAAAAATAACTTATTTGGACTTGAAGGAAGTCTTCCATACATCGATCTTCTCTAATGGGACCTGGTGGTAGCCATACTTCATATCAATCTTACTGAAGTATTTGGTCCCCTTGATATAGTCAAGGAGATTTTCAATTTGGGGAATTGGGTATCGGTTCCTTACTGTGATTTTATTTAGGGCCCGATAATCAATTTAGAGTCTCCACAACCCGTCTTTCTTTTCCACAAGCATGATTAGGCTTCCAAAACGTGATGATCTTGAGAGGATGTACCCATTTTCGAGCATCTCTTAGATATGGCACTTGATTTCCTCATTTTATGAAAGAGAGCAGTGATAGACTGGCCCATTAGGTACCAATGAGCCAGGGGTAATATCGATTAAGTGCTTGACCTGACAGTGGAGAGGTACCGTAGTGGGTGAGGAGAAGATGTATTTGTATTCTTCCATGACCTTATCCACTTTCTTCTGTTGTATGGAGAGACATGTCACATAGGCCACGGATGTGGCTGCAACCTTCCACTAACTCTGAGCATGAATCACAAAGAAGACAAACTTATAGGACTAAGAGATGACCTTTCTACATTGCTTGGCAGAGATCAAGTAAATGGTGGTAGATGGGACTACCTTTGGTATCCTATATAATTTCTTATGCAAAGTAATAATAACACTATGAGGCCTAGAATCATATACAACATGATGTTTCCATAAATAAGGTTGGACCAAAATAACATCAGAAACTTCAAAGAAGGTGACATCATATAATACCTCATCTTTTAAGGGCTTGATATCATAGGCTAGGCGACATTGGTTGGCTGACATGGAGATCGCTCCCTTGGCGAAGCCAACTGATGGTGTATGGTTGCGGGTGTGGTGGTGTTGGCAGATCCAATTGCTTGAAAAACTCTGTTGAGATGAGGTTCTTTTGGCTACCTATATCAATGATGAAGTAGAATGGAGTACCCTTCACCCACATCTTTGAATGAAATAGGTGCTCACCTTCTTCAAGTTCATCAGGTTCGTAGGGTTGGACCTTGGTGGTTGTAGCAACAATGGAACTGGGTTCTGCATCAATGATTTGTCTCCCTTTTTATAGGTATAACTTTGAGTCAGAGCCTACATCTAATTCATAGGATTTCACCTCATCTACCAATGACTTATTTGAGCGGCGTTCAATGGTATTATGCTAGGGTCCCTTATGGAACTCACACCATTTCCCAGTGTCTTTCTTTGTCTTCCCATTGTCCTTATTTGTTTTTGGTTTGGACTAGTTTTCTTTAGGCTACCGATCCTTTCTTTGTCCTTTGTTTTGTGGGTTGGGGCTGCCTTTACCTTGCTTCTGCTATGAGGGGTTTGCAAACCCAAACTGCCATGTCTTATGTTTAATCTTTTGCGTGATTTCGATAGCATATCGATAGGCCGCACCCAAGGACAAAATGTCCAGAAACTCCATTTCTGTCTAGGTGTATCTATGCAGACTGTCGTATTACTTGAGCACCAGATGTCACTCATATTCTTTGATACCCATGTTGGTTCACAAGGTATGGAATACATTGGTGAACTCTAGCACTTTTTGATCTCTTTCCTACTGTGGTGTGGTCCATATTGTATATAAGTTTCCATAACTTTCAAGAGGGTAGTATTGTTCCTTAATAACATCCCTAAAGGAACCCCAAGTGGGTGAAACTACAAATAACACAGATCCCTCTGTTTCCTTTTTATCATAGAAAGTATCCCACTAATATTTGACATGGAGGACGACCTTAAGGAGATCAAATGTAATATTTTCTCTATCGAAAAAGTTGTGGACATAAAAATACCCTTCTAGAAGGTTTAACCATTTATCTATAGCATCCACATCTATTTGAAATTCAAATAATGGAATATCAAAATTTCTTTATGCCTTGAAGGGGGTGGTGCCTCCACTTGAGGTAGATGTGTCACTTGTCGACAATTGTTGAAGGATTTGTGCAAATTTTTCCATCATCTCATTCCTATATTGCTCAAGGGCTTCCTCGGGCAACATTCTGAAAGGATCTCATGTCTCTTCGTAATTATTTTTTCCCACCATGGAAGGTTTTTGTGGCGTGCGAGAGAAATTCTACACAAGAGAAACAAGCTCGAGACCCATCTCTCTATACCATGACCTCGTTAGGGACATGCACTAAAAATGACAAGGATCAAACCACTCTAATACCATTGATCCGTATTTATGAGAGGAACGAAATGAAAACCCAGATCTATAATATTAACATAGAGACACAGTGACTAATAATAGAGATACAATAAAACTTGACTTCTATTAAATAAGAAGTATGTTGAAACTGTAAAATGCATATTGAAATAAGCTTGCTAGAATGGTGGCATCTTATCTCTGAGAAGAGATGTGACGACTATGCTCATTTACAATAATATGAGTACAATGAATCTCCAAAATCCTTTTTACATCAAACATTAATTCCAAAACCCTAGACATCCAAAAACCTAACTGTAGGAGATGAAGCACCAAAATTCATGTGGGACCCTTTGGGGTAACTTGGTACATCATCTTCCCAGGGTTGTAACTTTTTCATACGATCTCTTTTTTAGGTGAAAAATAGCCCATTGGAAAGGTCTATCCGAGGAATACACATTATTCCATCACACTCTTACCCCGTCTATAGTGTGACTACGACGTTCCCAAAAACCATTGTTTAGGGCCTCAAAACGGCCCCAGAAGTTTAGGACCCGAAAAGCTAGAAACAAACTACCAAGATAAAAATCTGTATGGGAGCTAGTTGGAATAGGTGGTTGGCGACCGATATATGCCTGGATCATGAACATGGTAGCCCTCAAACCTATAATATACTTATGTGTGTAGTATTTTTATCACCTGTATTTTCATTCTAAAAAACAATCGCTTTCTTTTCTAAAATTAGACCTCTTGGACTCTTCACAATTTGAACCAACATGGGTTGATTACAATACCATTCATGGTTACTTTTTGTCTCATGCTTGCAAGTGTTCTTTCTTCTTAAAAAATAGATTATTTTTCTTATCAATTTAGTTTCTTTTTTGTAACTAGATTCTTGTGTGAGAATTTTTGCTCAATATAATGAAATCACATACCTAAAATTTATCATTTGCATATTTTTATGTGACCTGTGGTGATCCCTTACAAATTTGGCTATTGAAAAAAATATACCCACTCTGAAGTCTTTGATGGAAAATATCTCATGCACAAATATCCCATTTAAATTTTGGATAAATAATGAAATAAGGATCAAGGTTTTCATTTAGAAACACATACATTTATAAAAATGGAATTCTCATTCATTTCATCCCATCATGGTATATATTGGTGCATTGATGATGAATGCATGCACTCTTTTTTTATAACTTGTTTTTTTATTCTCTATACATTTTAAAGGGTGTCAGTGCTCTTGTTACATACAAATGCACTAAAACACAATTTAATTTAAAAAATAAAAATGAAAATCTTTGTAATTAAATTTTTACGGAGGTAAAATCAAAGGTCACTATTTATTGCTTCTCATAATTTAGCACACTGATGTGTTTTGTATATACAGACAAATTGGTGCATGATAAAAAAATTAAGCACACTGATAACTTTTAGAAGCCATTCCAAATTTTATCTGATCACCCTGACCTTCTTGGGGTCCATGTGAATGCACCCTTCTCCAAGCTAGTGATACACTTGCTCTTCTTTAATTATAATTGTTATGTCTCGGTGCCTCAAAAACTTCTACTAAGTGCTTCTCATTTTCTTCCATTCTTTCCTTGAAAACCATAATGTCATCAAGGTAGATGACCAAAAACTTGTCTAAGAATGGCCTAAACACTCCATTCATCAAAGTGTAGAAGGATGTCAAGGAATGCACGGATGACAAAGGAATAGAAAAAAATTCAAATCTATCGTACCTTGTATCATAGGTTGTATTTTCCTCATCTCCCTCCACGATCCTCATCTAATAATATCATTGCCTCAAGTCTAGCTTAGAGAAGAGAACAACTTCACCTTTTCCAACTTATCAAAAAAATCTATGACTAGGGACAAGGGATACTTGTTCTTGATTGTTTGTTTGTTTGATGCCCAAAATTTAGTGAACATTCTTATCTCTAGGGTGTACTTCTTTGTGCTAAAGAGAATTGATGCATCGTAAGGGGGCCATGAAATTCTAATGAAGATATATCCTCAAGAAACTTTGTGATATTCCTCATCAATTCTTCCAACTTCGATCCATACAGTATTTAAGGGGGATTTACTAATGGTGTGGACCTTGTATCAAGTTGAATTTGGTTTTCAAGAGTGCACCTTGGGAAGATCCCTTTCTCCAATTTCTCTTACAACCTTTCCATGAATTTGTTTAACATGTTGGTAAGTGTAGTTAATATACCTTCTTCATGCTCATTCAAAAGGATAGTTGCACCTGTCTAGTTGGATTCATTGATGTTGTGTGCACAACATAAGGTTTTATTCCATCCAATATCATGATTTGTTTCCTTAAATGAGGTGAGAACCCCCTTATATTTCCTTAGAAATTATTGACCTAGGATGACCTCAAAGTCATCCAGCTACATCAGAGTAAATTCAACATGGCCTTTCCATTTTTTCAACTAAATGTGAACCACAGTCACAACCGCAACAATATCCTTTTCCTTAGAGTTAACGATCTTAACTAAAGATTCACAAGGTCTAATTCTAAGACAAAGTTCATAAGACAACTCCTTCCTCAATAGGTCTTATGAGGTGATGGTATCTACCATCACCTCATTGATATTGCATTTAAGAGGAGGTCCACATAGATGATTTAATTTTTTTCCTTGGTTTCCATCCAAAGCCCCCAATCTCCTCATTGTTTCCTCCATTGCCACAAAAGTCACATATGTCCAAAAAAAAATTAATGTTCATCATAAACACTCAGAAAAATCTCAATCTTACCTTGAACATGAGCACGCTTCCTTAGGGTACCTTATGATAGTTCCAAAGGATATGTCCATTCATTTTGTGCCCACCTTGGTCGGAATAGTGTGGAATCTAGGATGAGTTTCAAGGTGTCTTCCATGAATGTTTCATGTACCTTCATACTATTGAAATGCACCCATAGGTGTGGTGAAACATTTGACCATCTCTTTACTAAACCGATTGTAACCTGAAAAAATAGTTCTACGTATTCCTATTCCAGGTTCACTAGTATTTGAATTCCTCGGTTGCTTTGATACCAACTTTCAGAACCCCAAGGTTTCACCCCTTCATAAACCATTGTGTCTTGGCACCTTGGAAAATGTGTGGAATTACTTTGTTGTCATCGTAGGGGATTCTCTACCCATATCTCAACCTCAAAATACAAGTGTAAAGTCAAGAATAAACCTTAACAATTATGCCAAAATAATGTTTCCTATACTTATCCAAATATTTAACCTAGCATCACATGTTATAAAAATACCACAACAACACAAGTAGGTAGGCACACAAGTAGGTAGGAGTCAGGTGCCTTGGGTTTAAAAAAAAATATGCCAATCGAGTTCAATAACGAGGAGCTAGGAAACTTCCATAACTCCTATTAAAGTATCAACAAACAACCCAAATCAGGTACCTTGGGTTTAAAAAAAAAAAATGCCAATAGAGTTCAATAACGAGGAGATAGGAAACTTTGATAGCTCCTATTAAAGTATCAACAAACATCTATGGCCCAACCATCATGTTTCCCCCTTGATGCATACGAGTCCTTGAAGCACCCTATGATCCCACATACTAAAAATAATTGTCTTCAACCCAACTAGCTAGCGCAACAACTCTTAAACCACATAATCATTTCCTTTATAGTTAGCTTTCCACTTGGATGGTTTTCATATTGCCTTGTTCCCTTATTTTATACTTATTGAAGCCTTCGACTGACTTCATAACCCACGTCCAACCACAGACCCTCAAGTTTCTAAGTGCACCCAAACCAACCATCTGAATTGCGGTCTTCAACGCAACCAGTTGGCGCAACAACTCTTCAACCCATCCTTCTATCCTCCTTCTGTGCTTTTTTCTCGTTTCAAAATCCCATCCTTTCGTCCTCCTTCCTGACCTATGATTCTCTCCAATACCTGAGATAACAGAGAGGATCCATTGCCTCATTATTTAGAATCCCCCCTACCTTAGGCTCCTTTCCCTTGTAGTCTCCTCTCCACTTGGATGGTTTTCATATTGTCTTATACCCTTAATTTATACTTTCTTAAGTCTCTGTCTGACTCCTTAACTCACGACCAACCACACACCCTCAAGTGTCTAAGTGGACCCAAACCAACAATTTAGACAACCCATGGCAGCTCTTCAATTAAGAAGGGGACCCAAACCAACAATTTAGACAACCCATGGCAGCTCTTCAATTAAGGGGAAAAGTTAGAGTTGCTCCCCTTAGTCTAATCCAAACAACCATGAAATAAAGCACATTGAAAAATGAGGACATTACATCTTTAGTTCACAATTGACTCATGAGAAGCTAGATGAAACACTAGAGGAGGATACTAATTCTTAAAAAATTGTTAAAAGTTTTACAAATTTGAACTTTTGTTTTACCATTGTTTGAATATGGTCATGCAATCTTTTTCAAAATTATAATTTTTTATTAATAATTTATTAATTTTTAATATTTGGCATAATTCTTGTTATCAAGTACCCAACAAAATCGAATTAACATTTATCCTTAATATTTATTAAATTTACTAATGTAGTTTTGAAAATGAATAAACATCTATCCTTAATATTTATTAAATTTACTAATAAAATGTAGTTTTGAATCATAATTTTAAGTTGTGATATTAGATATCACTGGTTTTGTATCCGTGTCCTTAATAGGATTCAATCCTTAACATTTATTAAATTTATTAAAATATTTAAATTTATTTTATTTATTAAAATATTAATTTCTATACCTTCTTTATTTTAAACATTAAAGTTTGGGTTTCTGGTCAAGGATTCATAGAGTGCACGATCGAGAGGTTCTCTTGGTTTCTTTCTCTGTGCGTTTGATGCTTTAAACTTTTTTTTCTCTTGGTTAAAGGTTCCACTGCTTTGCCGGAACGGTAGAATTTGATAAAAAGCGGGAATGAGTATGTGTAGACCGTATCTCGGCTTTGATTGTCCTCCTAAACTCTTATAGCCGTTTCTCTCACAATATTTATATTGTAGCGTTACCGCTTTCTATGCTGGGAAAACAGAAATGGAAAATATGAGAGAACTCCAGTGGAAAGGTAAAACACGGGAGAAATTAAACGCAGAATTATTCATACGGTTGAAAATATTCTAAAATGAGCACATATTAAATATATTCGATTTAATAATAAACATTTTTTAATTTAGCACAAAGAAAGGGAGGGAAAAAGCAATAAAAAGGAATTATGCATTTATTAAAATGTTTGTTTTATTATCATTTCTATATAGCTTTGACAAAAGTATCTCCTATGTAACATAAGTCAGACAACGAATAGTTTTACGAAGGGTTGAGGGAAAGACTTGGTTGATCCACCAATGAGGGAAAATAAGATAAGACATGGAGGGAGCGCTTAGGCGAGTTGGATAGACTCACTTGAGGGATGCATGCACCCAAGATGACAAGTCAGTTAGATGAATGAGGGCATCGTCTAAGCGTTCGATGGGTTGGTTTGAAAAGTTTCCCTAACACGCCCACATGAGGAGTTGGCCCAACTTTGCAAAGGGACACAACTTGGTGAAACAACGCGTTGGATCACCCATGCACATAAGGAAATGAAAGTTGGCATGGATCAGTGCCTATAAGAGAACAAGGGTGCACAACCAAGAAAAAAATATTTGAAGAACAAGGAGACAGAGGTTAGCTCTACGGTTCTGAGGTAGACTTAGAGAAAGAGGCGTGAGCTCCCTCAAGGATCCAAGTCACTCCACATGGGAGGAATTATGCTTCCTTGAGGTGATTCGATGGAAAAAGTTGTGTGAACTTATTTTTGGCTAAGTTCAGGGGGAATTCTTGTCACAGGTATGAGGAGGCATTCTAGGAGACGGAACCAAAGGTCTATGAAAATCCTTGAAATAGAGAAGAGACAATGAGTTTAGGGTTGAGGGAACATCTAACGTGCACCGCAAAAGGTTGGGGAGATGGTTGCGACAGAGATTCTTGGTGAAGAATTCATGTATGAGTGTCTTGGTGAGGTTAATAAAGTCATGCCATTCTTCCCAATTTGTAAATTGAGCCAATATTGCTCATATTTCAACTATTTTGCAAAAATAAAGACTTACACAGTTGTTAGGAAGTGTTTTTGTTTCTTGCACTATATCTATGTTTCTCGTGCATGGTTCACAAGTTTTCTCTTTGTTTCATGATTGTATTCTTATATACGACCAAGTGTTAAGTTGTTAAAAATTGTCTAAGTATATAAGAGTTGCACTAGATTAGGAGTGTGACTAACCAGTAGCGTATAATGGAATATGGGTATGTTTTAAGTGAAGAGGTCTAGTTCAGACGAAGTACCCTTGGTGTTTCCAAGTAGTCAAGTGAGAAATACCGCGGTGTTGCATGCCCTCAAGAGGTGCATGATTGCAAGGTGCACTGTAGGGATTTAACAGGTGGTATAAGATCTTGTTCATTACATATTTTGAAGAAGTGTTGATTTTATCTTTACCACTATCTCGACAATAGTTGGTATCAGAAAAAATCTGAAGATAGTTTGTTGCAAAGGAATTACAGTGGGAATATTTGCAGAGTTGGTGAATCATTTGGTGGAGTGAACAAGTTCATCACATACTTTCAATTATACTTACCACAGAGATTCAATTGACAGTATGGTGGAAATCTAGTCTAGGTGCACACCTTTTGTAGACCAAGAGAAACGTTGGTGGTGAAATGAAGAACTTGGACAAGTTAGGTGATTGCAAAATTCATCACAAATTTCATCGTAGAACTTTTCGCAAAGTTTATTGCAGAGACAGTCTTGACACATACTTGATGTGTTTGATGTGTGAGGAAATTAAGTGCAAACCTAGTTTGCAAACCTTGGAGAGACCAAGTGTATAGTTCATTGGGTGAACTGTGCACTTGGGAAAGGAAGATGAATTTGGTGTTTTTCGCACAACTTGTTTCATATCTAATTATATAAGTCATCATATAATTGATTTTGAAGGGGACCAACTCTGGTTGTAGCAAGTTGGATGGAGGATATCCGGTGGGACTGGATATAGAAAATATATATTTATTATATTTTATTCCAAACCATCTTACAACAATGAATGATCGGTCTTATATGTATATTTTAGTGAAGAGACACACCCTTCACAATGGTCAATTACAAATATTAATGATTACATATATTAATTATTAATGAGAATTTAATTATACTACAAGTCATCCCTCCTTCAAATGCTTCGTCCTTGGAGCATTGTTATTGTGATGGTTAGATTTTTTTGTATTTTTGGATTCTTCATTAGAATCTTCTAAGTCTTTTTTGTTGTCGTTATTGTTCTCTATTTCACACACACACACACACACACACACATATATATATATTTTTTCCCTTGAATTTTTGGCCAAGCCTCTAGTTAGGTGCATGACATATAAAACACCGACATTTTTTATTTTCTATGTTAGGTGGTGGAGTCCCTTTATAAGTGGAATTAAACCTTGAGCTTGGTTATCTAGATTGAGACCAAGGAGGCCATTGAAACAACATTTTTTTTTATCTTTTTCCACCCTATATTTTAATCACAATTGCTCCACATCCTTGATATCTATTAGTTTAACATCATTTCTTATTTCTTCCTTCAATCCCAATATGGAAATTTGTAGGAGTTGATCATCTAGTAAATCAATCACACA
>ML785003.1:56312-66380 GCA_009831015.1 Picea engelmannii
CCCCTACCTCTCACACTCTATCTCTACCCCTCCTATTTATATTTCTCTCTCCCCCCCTCCTCCCTCTCTTTCTCTACCCCTCCTCTTTGTCTTTCTCTCTATCCATATCATACTCTCATGCACTCTCTCTCTCTCTCCCCCTGTCCCACTATCTCTCCTACATCTACCCCTCTCTCCTACATTTACCTCTCTCTCTACCCCTCTCTCTATTTTCCTCTCCCCCTCTCACACATTCTGTCTACTTCCTTATTATTCCTTTCTCTCTCTTCATCAGACACACACTTTCTACCCCCTATACGTCTTCGTCTCTCTCCATCCCACACTTTAACACATTCACTCTCTACCCACCCTCTTCGTATTCCTCTCTCTCCTTCCCACACTCTCGCACACACAATTTCTATACCCACTCTATGTCTTCCTCTATATCCCTCCAACACTCTCACACACATGATTTCTATCCCCCCTCTATGTCTTCCTATCTCTCCCTCCCACACGTTAACACACTCACTATCTACCTCCATCATTTTTCCACCTCTCTCTACCTCCCCTCTTTGTATACCTCTCTCTTCCTCCCACACTCTCTCACACACACTTTTTATCTCCCATTTATCTCTTTATATATCTCTACCCCCCTTGCCTCTATCTCCCCCCTTTCTCTCACAATCAGTCTCACTCTCTCTCCACTGCGTCCTTGTCCATCCCCCCTCTCTTTATAATTCTTCCCCCCCTGTTATAGGAGAATCCCCCTGCAGACAAGTGGATTCCCTCTTGGTATCTAGACTCCTAAGGCCAAGACAGAGAGGTGCAAATGTTGAACACTGACATTCCTTCTAATAAAACTAAACTAGTCAAGGAATAAGGAGAAAGGAATATAAATACCTTTAATAACGTTTGTCCTTTATCGATCCAAGTTGATCTTGATCTCCAAGTCTTTGATAAAGTCATTCAATCGAAGTAAAAACAACAACAAAACATACTTACTATTCCTACCATGATTAGCTTCGAAATAGATCTATCAAAAAGAACAAATTCATGAAACATCCACAAATTTCAAGGAAACAAGCCAAGCATATATATATATATATATATATATATATATATATTAATGAAAACAAAGCAAAGTGATTACAACCATAGATGTAGATTCAATAGCTTCACCAAGCTCTCTTTGTCCAAACCCTTGCTCATAATTTCCATGATCAGAATGATTGTAACTTTCACTGATAAATATCCCTTATGAGATCATAAGTTTTATGCCTTGCATGTCCCCCAATACCATTTCTCATGAGATCATAAGTTTGGTATCTCTCTATTTCTCCATATGTCTCTTTTACCATGAGAAGGACTCCTTATATAATCTTCAAGATTCTCGGGCTAGGTTGAGGATCTTTCTCCATCAGTTGGGGATCCTCCCTACGATCGAGCCTTGACCTTAGATCCGAATCCAACCAACTTTAGAGATGAAGGGGATTTCTACCTAATTTTCCTTAACAACCCAATATTTGCTCAAAAAGGCCAGCACTCCCCCAAAAGAGTGCACAGAGTGTTGCAACGCTCCCCCAAAAAAGGTCAAGGAGCGCTAGCGCTCCCTGATAGTGTGTAGGGGAGCGCTACCCAAAATTTCCTCAAAAAATCCTAGTGGTCCCCCATAAGGGCATACAGAGTGCTACCATGCTCCCCTAAAGGATATCAAGGAGCGCTAGCACTCCTTGACAGTGGGTAGGGGAGAGTTGCCCTTCAAAATTCATTTTTAAGTGTTTTTTCTCAAGGAAAAGTCTTTGTACTCTTCATCAAATGATTCATCCTTCTTTATCCAGTCTTTGCGGGTGTTTTCAAGTGTTCTTTTTTATGTCGTTCGAGACACAACATAGGCAAGATGACTGTATGATGTTTTCGACACTTGCGACACTTGTAGCCAAAATGTGACACTTGCAACACTGACGATGATGACAATAGGTCACCATTGGAGTGAGCAATTTTGATGTGTAACAGATTTCCCCCCAAAGTGCGAGGTTAAAAGACATAAACTGATGACTGAAGTACTTTGTAGACTTTTTCGAGCAAGGGTATGGACGCGGAGAACCTGGTAGAAGCTGCACACAACCATCAACAAATATTATGACATGTTTCAAAACCAAGGTAGGCATATCTATGCTTGAGTGATAAATAATTTCAAGGTATGGTCACCATAAGATACATTGCGAATCCATAATTATATTGACAAAAAGTGTATAGCCACTGAAGATGCAATGTGGATCTATACTTCCATGACATGAACTGATCGTAGAGACAAGAAATACATAGTGGATCTATGAGATGACAAGACATAGCCACAAACCAATACAAAGTGGATCTATGTGACAGTATATGTGTCAATGTTCAAGAGAAACTATGTCGCAACCTGGTCAAAGTATATATCAAAGTGATCACTCAACCCAAGGTCTTCTTACTAATCCTGATGTAGTACAAATCTAACCATGTGAATAGATGTCCTAATTTCGAACATGGAAGAAGCCACTTGATTACCAGTCAATGAGGTAAACCATTAACAAGTGCGAGGGAAATCACAATTGATGCCAATTATTCCCAAGGTACCCTAGTACATTCTAGTGAATGTGAATAAATGAGATGAAGTTGAACATTCATGGAATCATCTGATAAGAGGTCAATGATGTAAACCCACTGTTGGAAGTGAGGAGGCCTGCCATTGAGGCATGCAGGTCCCAAGGTACTAATTGGTTTCTAGGTCTAGTTACTAGATAATGAGTTGAAGTTGACATGAATAGAATTGTCGCAGGAGGAAATTGATGTATCCCCCATCTATGACAAGAAACCGACACAGAGATGTAATTTGGTGGATCAAATGAACATGGATTGACATGGGTATTGAAACAGGAAATTTTTTATGGTTGACTCTCGAGGAAAATACTTCTCTTGAACACTGAGGAACAACAACATAAACATGACATGGAACAAAACACGATGATGCAGTGGATACTGCAAATTTCATCGGGTGACCTAAAGGAGTAAAGAGAACTCAGAGCATTAGTTCAGTGCAGAGGTTCAACGGAGTACAATGTATGCAAAGACAAAGTGTCGTGTTCAAGGGAAACTGTAAGAGTGATTGGTGATGTTCTCAAAAACTGCTTGGTTTGCTTCCTTCAAATTCCCCCCCCCCATCCAGATAGACGAGTACCTCTTTTTGACTTAACGAGCTCGAGGAGAGTAACACATGCTTGATATAACTCACCTTCGGTAAGTCCCTCTTCCATTTTTAACGAACTAGAAGAGATAAGGGTTCGGTCCCATATGGGCTCTTCAATGTATTATTGTTTAACAAGTCCAGAGAAGTTAAACTCAATGATTTTTCATGTTTAGAGAGTCTGAAAATAACTTAAAGATGACTCCATTATTGTCATTTTTCGTAATGTTAGTCTCGTGAGGCTGAAAAAGAGATAAATTATCACTCTAGAGATGCCCTTTCAAACCTTTTAATGAGTGTTAAAGGAAGCAAGATCACTCGACAATATTTTCATGTTTAGGGAGTCTGAAAAGAGCTTAAAGACAACTCCAGGGGGTTCCTTTTTCGTATAACCTTTACAATTATGAAAAATTGATAAAAGTATACTCGGTTACATTCTCATGTTTTTTACAAGCACGAGAAAAAAACAAAGCCTAAGATCAGTATTGGTTTCATTTTTACACAAGCTTGAAACAAAATTAAAATATTCTTGTAAATTCCCAACATAATTTCCAAAGGTTGGGATACCCATGGATGGTTGGTATTCTACCCCCATCTTGAAAAGATAGTGGCTTAACTCCAGAATGATAATCAAAGGATGGAGACATGCCCCCAAAGCTTCAATTCATTCACCGACTTTGATGTTGTCACCAATTTTTGTACTATATGGAGAAAAAGGATACAGGTGGATGAAAAGAAGGTTCAAACATGAGACCTAATGAAAGACTTGACTCGACATCTACGAGATCTAGCGAAAGACTCAACTTGTTAGGAGAGGTGATTGTTTGATTTTTAACGAGATTGAAACAGGAAAAGAACTATGCTCAAGGCTCCGGGTTCAATCCCCAAACTTATGTTTCATTTTTTAACGAGCTTGCTACAAAGAGGAAAAACTATTCTCATGACCTATGTTTCATTTTTTAACGAGCTTTCCATAGAGAAGAGAAACTGTTCTCGTAGCTTTTGTTTCATTTTTTAACGAGGTTGCTACAGAGATGCGAAAAACAATCCTCACAACTGGTTTCATTTTTTAATGATATTGAAATCACAAAACCATTCTCATAGCCTCTGTTTCATTTTTTTAACAAGCTTTCCACAGAGAAGCGAAACTATGCTCATGGCATCTGTTTCATTTTTTAACGATCTTCCTATAGACAGGAAAACCATTCTTGTAGCTTCAATTTCATTTCTTATCGAGCTTGCCACAGAGAAGCGAAACTATGCTTGTGACCTCTGTTTCATTTTTTAACGAGCTTGCCATAGAGACGGAAAATTGTGCTCGTAGCCTACTTGATCATGGTTTCCAAGAGGATAATTCTCTAGAAGGAATACATGTCAAGGGATTAACGTCAGCCATGGCTTCCAGGATATCTTTGCTTGATGGAAGAAAAACACTCTAGAAGGGATACATGTCGACAACCTCGATAAGGGTAGAGAGATCAGGCTCCAATAACCCTACCGAAGATATCACCCTATCAACTACTGGATCTAAGTCATTAGAAGTTGAAATCATGGGAGACAATGCCACATAATTGACCTGTGGCAGGGGTGATACCGACTGCATATAAGAACTGTTTAGGGAGGTCATTGGGTTGGTAATCAAGTCAGGACCAACGCATGAAAGTTGATCAATAGTCACCATTATTCCATCATGTAGGAACGATATCACACAAAAAAGAGTGGACACAATAACTTTCATGGCATAGACATAATCTTGCCCAAGGAGTAAATCGAAATCCAAGGGTTATTGGACTACCATAACATTAATGAAGACAATTTTCCCTCCCAAATTTACAAGAAACCGAGGGAGGATCCCTAAAGGGTGACTAGTTCTTCTGTTAAAAGAGAACAAAGTCTAGGTAACCGACACAAGCTCAGGATAACCCAAAGCTTTCCAAGCAAGAGAGGACAAAATACTAATGGACGAACCTTTGTCTATTAACGTCTGAGGAACGTCCCGACCACAAACTTGTACTGTAATCTTGAAATAAATGTGGGAGGGAAGATGAGGTCCAGTTAGCACACCCCAATCAAAAATGATGACCTCATTACTTGGAGTGGGTTTCACGAGAGAAGGAGGAATTCCCCCCAGCATGGTAGATTCTGTATCAACGAGAGAAATGTGGGTATATTCAGGTTTACTCTATAGAGGGAGAGTAGGATCGAACGATGATGACATCAGATTGACCAATTGGGTTTCATTCTCCAAGGGGAGAATGGGGTGGATAGGTGTAAACAAATCAACCTCTTGGGTTTCACTCTCTATTGGGAGAGTGGGATTGACCGACGATGGGATCGGATCAACTAATTTGCCAACTGGTTCAACTAAGGACGTGACCAGATTGATGACATGATCATCCAGATTGACCGATGAAGGGACCAAAGCAACCACTTTGGATCTCGTCAGAGGAGGAGTGGGATTGACCACATTGGCACTGTTCAGATGAAGGGTGGGACTGACCAATGAAGGGATTGGATCAGTCACTTGGGTTTCACTTTTCATATGAAAATTGGGGTTGATCGATGACAGAACTGGATCAACTACTTTGGTTAGTGGGTCAACCGAGGATGAAACCAGATTGACCACCTGATCAACCAGACTGATCGGGGATGGAACAAGATTGACCAATCCATCAACCAATGATGGGTTGGGGGAAATCTTACGATAACCAGTTGGAAGTTGAAGATTTTTCAAAAGGGAAGAAGCCTCATCCATATGAGGACAAAGGTGCAAACAATTATCACCTTCGCATAACATACAAGGAAATTTGACAGTTGTCTTCTTCTTACCAACCTTAATGTCACTATTTGACGGGGTATCACCAGCATGTCTAGCAGGGGTTGATGATGTGGAGGACCACATTTCTAAGACCTTGGGAATACCAGGGCAATCCCTCAGAAAGTGGTCACCCTTACAAAGACTACAATGGAATTTGGGTTTCAGATTCTTCACTGTAGTCTTATTGACCTCATCAACACTCCCAGCATGATTAATAGTAGTTGGTTGCTTGGATCCAACATATGACATGGTTGGAGGTTTGGTCCTTTTCGGGTTCTTCTTCTTCTTCTCTTTCAATTTCTTCTTCTTCTTATCAACCTGGCTACTTGCTTTAGATCTTTTGCTAGGCGAAGAAGGATAAATGGAAGGAGACCTGATGGATGGAGAAGGATAAAGGTTGACATGAGGTTGATATGTGGGTGGTGTGCTTACATCTGAAGCACTTGCTACATTCAAGGTTACCGGAGTGGAAAACAACCATACTGGTAACCCAATCGTGAGACTTGGAAGGATCAAAGTAGCGATGTAAGGGGGACCAACATTTATGTAAGAAGGAAAAACAAAAGGTTCTCCCAAAGAAGGGGTTGCTCCATTGGTGGTTTCGGGAACTGACGCCATTAAACAAAGATCCAACTTAGAGTCTTATAGGGAAAATAAACAACACACACTAAAAATCTAGGAAAGAAACAATCAAACAAAACTTCCAACAATGAAACCACTAGTTGGTGATGAAATCCAATGTCACAAGATCAAAATAGGAAGGGGATGGGATAGAGCGGGTGGAACAGTTACAATAGCGACCTACTTAAAGGACTTACGCCTTGGTGCAAGCTTCCACATAGTAATTGTGGATTTACCCTCCAAGGAGCTCGAGTGAGTTTGACCAATGTTTGTTCCAGGTACAGTGAGACTTCCCTTCACCGTCACCTTTGTAATACCCTGAAGATTATGGATACTAAGGTCACCAACTCGCAGTCATCCCCTGGGTAGGTACAGTCGACAGTATAGTCCAAATGTGTGGGCAGGATAGCAAGTCCAAAATTCTTCAAGAGAAATGAGGACAAGTGCACCGATACAACTCCATAGGACCCCGAACGGATTCAGAATTCAAGAAGAACCAAGACCAAATGAAGACAACTGAGCCTCAATAAGAACCCCAAATATACGATCTGAATACTATGAACAGTCAAACCACAGAGGGATAATCTCTATAGCTCTCTCGAACGCGACCTCGTGTGTAACCCTTGTGTGAGAGGGGATCCCAGTAATCTTATATGAAAATTCGATTTTCTCTCCCTATCACAAGATGCTAAATTTTTTTTACATCTTTGGAAAGTTATATTTCACACCTATTCCAAATCCCTGCACCTTAAGCTAATGTAGGTTTGCTACCAGGAAATATAAAAATGTCTATTAAATTTTAGTTTAGCGTTGATTTTAATGGTTGTTGTTTACTCCAGAGGAAAATGGCATGGACTAAATGATGTTTTGACCGACTCTAAACAATGCAAAGAAATGATAATGCAAACATTTCACTTTGATGAAATCTATAATATGAGAAGGAGATTTTTTTTTTTCATACGCAAATGCATAACGTCCCAAAATGCCAAATCCATACAATTTTTCTACTTCAAATGCAAGCTAGTTTAACTACCCAAAAGAAATAATGCATCTATGGTCTTTTTTTTATTCTAATGTATAAAGAAATTAAATACAAATCCTTTTATTCTTTACTACTTTCAATCAAGAGAAAGAGTCATATGCAGATGAAAAAGACATGAAGCAAAAAGGATACAAACAAAGCATGCACTCAAGGCAGTGAGTTATGAAATAAAACAAGTAAGAGATAAATTTATCTAAAAAGAAATCAATAAAGGATTTGACAACCAACAAGAAATCAAGGAATATAAGAAGATGCAGAGAAGAATTCAAGAAAAGAAACAAAGAAAAAGATAAATCACTCAAAATTGTCCCGACAAAAACAAGTCGCTAGAAGAGGCAATTTCACATTTCTAAAAAAGGTTTCAAGCTCCAAGAAAGACAAAAAGGGGTGATAAGATTAAAAAAACAACCCAAACAACTTCACAAACCAACCACAGACTCTGGGTAAAGACCTCTACAAAATAGGTTGCAAAAGACTGAGCATACAAGGGAAAAAACTCTAAAAAAAGAGACTAGCGCTCCCTGTCTAAAGGGTACAAAGCATTGCAGCGCTCCCTAAATCACTCTAGGGGAGTTATGGCCAAGTTTTAGCGCTCTGGTATGGCCTATGGGGGGCGTTGATCTTCCCACAACCTCATAAAAATAGCCAAAAATTTGCAAAACATTCACCCAGAATTCATAAAAAATGGTGAAAATGCAAGTGAAGGTAGGAGAAGGCTAATGGATCATAAAAAAATAGAAAAATTGATCTGAAAGGTGGGGAAAGGGTAGGTACAATACCAAGTAAATAACTCAAAAATGAAAATTCACATCCCCAGTGGAGTCGCCAATTTTTGTTACAGGGAAATCCTCCTGTGGATAGGTGAATCCCGCTATGGACAGGTGAATCCCCTCTTGGGCTCTAGACTCCTAAGACCAAGACAAAAAGGTGCAAATTTTGAACACTGACATTCCTTATAATGAAGCTAAACTAGTCAAGGAATAAGGAGAAAGGAATATAAATACCTTTAATAACGTTTGTCCTTGCTTGATTTAGGTTGATCTTGATCTCCAAGTCTTTCAGAAAGTCTTGAAATCGAAGAAACAAAAACAACAAAACATACTTCCTATTCCTACCATGGTTAGCTTTGAAATAGATCTATCAAAAAGAACAAATTCATGAAACATACACAAATTTGAAGGAAAGAGGCCAAGCACATATATATATTAATGAAAACAAGGTAAAGTGCTTACGACCATATATGTAGATGCAACAACTTCACCAAGCTCTCTTTGTCTAGACCCTTGCTCAAAAGTTCCACGATCAGAATGAATGTAACTTTCACTGATAAATCTCCCTTATGAGATCATAAGTTTGATGCCTTGCATGTCCCCCAATACCATTTCTCGTGAGATCATAAGTTTGGTATCTCTCTATTTCTTCAAATGTCTCTTTTACCATGAGAAGGCCTCCTTATATAAGCTTGGAGAGGCCCAACCACCTTAGAGATTCTTGGGATAGGTTGAGGACATTTATCCATTAGTTTTGGATCCTCCCTATGATCGAGCCTTGACCTCAGATCCGAATCCAACCAACTTCAGAGATGAAGGGGATTTCTCCTTGAGTTTCCTCAACAACCCAATATTCGCTCAAAAAGGCCAGCGCTCCCCCAAAAGGGTGCACACAGCATTGCAACTCTCCCCCAAAGGAGGTCAATGACCTCTAGCACTCCCTAACAGTGGGTAGGGGAGCACTGCCCAAAATTTCCTCAAAAAATCCCGACAATCCCCTAGAAGAGTGTATAGAGTGCTACAACCCTCCCCCAAAGGAGGTCAAGGAGCTCTAGCACTCCTTGAAAGTGGGTAGGGGAGCACTGCCCTTCAAAATTCATGTTTGAGTGGTTTGTCTCAAGGAAAAGGATTTTTACTCTTCATCAA
This sequence comes from Picea engelmannii, assembly GCA_009831015.1. Lineage (NCBI taxonomy): Eukaryota > Viridiplantae > Streptophyta > Pinopsida > Pinales > Pinaceae > Picea > Picea engelmannii. Next base: position 65,912 of record ML785003.1, read on the forward strand.
ATGATTTCTCCTTATTTAACTAGTCTCTGAGGGTGTTTTCAAGTGTTCTTTGTGATTTCGTTCAGACACGAAATAGGCAAGATGATTGTATGATGTTTGCGACACTTGCAACCAAAATATGACACTTGTGACATTGATGATGACGAAAATAGTTCATCATTGGAGTGAGTAATTTTGATGTGTAACACCCCCCTCTCACACTCACACATTCTCTCTCTACCCCCCATGATCTAAAATTGAAGAAGACTTGAAAAACTTGAATAAATATTGCAAGTGAAATGTTATGTGTTTAAATCAACCGGATCAATTTGCAACACATAATTAAGGATTACTTATGTAGAAATACACATAGACAGCAACATAAAAACATTGAACATCAGACATAAACACAACAACTTGATAAAGGAGTTCACCCCACTCCGGGCTACATCTCCTGGTCCAGCTTCCAATGGATCATTATTATTAAATT
>ML785003.1:89662-111649 GCA_009831015.1 Picea engelmannii
CTTTCAAAATGTTTGGGTGCATTTTGGATTGCCTAAATCCATTATTTTTTATCGGGATTCTCGATTTGTTGGAAGTTTTTGGTCGAGTTTATGGGCACTCATGGACACCAAACTTAAAAAGAGCACATCTTTTCATCCGCAAATAGATGGTCAGACAGAGGTGGTAAATTGAACAGTGGTGCATCTTCTTTGTGCTTATTGCAGCAAGCATCCTAAACTTTGGGATGAACATTTACACTAGATTCAGCATGCTTACAATCGTGCTAAGCACTCTTCGACTCAAACGTCGCCATTTGAAGCATGTTTTGGCTATTTTCCCAAGTCTCCTTTAGATTTTATCTTTGGGAAGGATATTGCTATCGATGGTCAATATGAAATTGATAGGGCAGAAAATTTCATTGAACAAATTCAGTCGATACATCAAGTGGTGCAAGAGCAGTTGGAAAAGAGTCAAGCCAAGTACAAGATGAGACATGACAAGCATCATGTTGATCACAATTTCCAAGTTGGAGATGAAGTTTGGATTTACATCAGTAAGGAGAGGCTTAAAGGAGAAGGTAAAAAATTGAAACCGATTCGATATGGTCCTTTCAAGATTATCGACAAGATTGGTAACAATGCCTTTCATTTAGATTTGCCTCCTTATATGCAAATGTATGCAGTCGTTAATGTTGAGAATTTGAAATTGTATGAGCCTCCGTTGATTGATGATCATGGAGAGAATGTTTAGATTCCTTCTATAGATGATTTTTCCCCAGAGTATCTTACAAAACAGCATGAAGACACCATCCTTGACAGGAGAATGCGAACTTCAAAACGAGGAAATGTGGAGTATCTTCGAGTTGGTCTTAAAGGTACAAATCCAAGCAAAGCCAAGTGGATTGAGGTTGGAAGGGTGAGGGAAATATACCCTCATCTTCAAATAGACTGAAAATAGTCTTTTGGAGGTCCAAAAGCTTCCCAATGGGGAGGTGTGATCAGGGGATCAAATTTTGCTAAAAAATTCAAAGTGCTCGGAATCATTTCAAATCGAACGAGAGCATAGGCCTCATCGTTACGAACCCAATGCAATTTGTTCGGGTTCAAACGGACGTCAGGAGCGAGAGATATTGTGATCTGTTCGAATCGTCAAACAGGCAAAAAAAAGGGGACACTGACTGTGCAGTCCGTATAGTCCGTACAGGATGACGTGGAAGAGTCCGTACACTAATGTGATAGATGTTATATGGCAGTTTTTGATTGGTTGACAGTTGGGTGAATCATGTTTTGACACGTGGCATTTTTTGGTTTGTGGTTGGATGCCACGTGGCCCAATCATTGGCCGCCACATGGCATCATTATATTGGTTCAAAATTATATGGAGTCCGTGGGATTTGAACCCCTGACCTCCCCCACCGGTCAAAGCCTTTGTAAAGGCTACCCTGCCAACGGGCTACACATTGTTCCTTGTTAACTATATGCGTTTGAATGTATTTGAATTAAAGTAATGTTTGTTATGGCAGGGGGTCGGGCCGGGGCTTATCCCCGACCCATGGTTCTGTTGTGTTAACATGTGACCATAACCATAACATATGCACGGGAGTTGTATTATAAACGAAGCCTAGTCCCGGGGTTAACACATAACCATAGTTCAAACGCGCGGGGTTTACGTTTACGCCTCCGGTCACATGACCCATGGCATGTGACCTTGCCACGGAGCGCACGGGGAAGTTATGATTTAAACTTAGCCCTTTTTATATTTGCGCGGGGTCACATGGACCCATGTGCCCACGAGCTTGGCGGTTAGGGGCTGGCACGTCCATAACCATCCTACAGTTCGCACTGTTGGCATGGTTGCGTTCGATGCTGGGTTTTTTACTCTTTAAATAGCGTGTGTGCTAGGTTGAATGAAAATTTGTAGATGCAGAGACAACAAGCTTGAAGAGGAGACTTCGAGGAAGCCTATCTTCTTCGTTTTTTGGCCAAACGAGGTGCCGAAAAAACCCAGCTAGGGGTTTTTGGACGCTCTGAAGCCATTGGAGCAGTCTGTTGGTCATTTTGAGCATTGTAAAGCACGTTTTTGAGCACTTTGAGAAAATAATAATAATGATCCATTGGAAGCTGGACCAGGAGATGAAGGGGATTTCTACCAAATTTTCCTCGACAACCCAATATTCACTCAAAAAGGCTAGCGCTCCCCCAAAAGGGTGCACAGAGCGTTGTAATGCTCCCCCAAAAGAGTTCAAGGAGTACTAGTGCTCCCTAACAGTGGGTAGGGGAGAGCTGCCCAAAATTTCCTCAAAAAATCCTAGTGGTCCCTCAGAAGGTTGTACAGAGTGCTACAACGCTCCCCTAAAGGAGTTCAGGGAGTACTATCACTCCTTGACAGTGGGTAGGGGAGTGTTTCCCTTCAAAATTCATTTTAAGTGGTTTTTCTCAAGGCAAAGTCTGTGTTCTCTTCATCAAATGATTTATCCTTCTTTATCCAGTCTTTGAGGGTGTTTTCAAGTGTTATTTTTGATGTCATTCAAGACACAACATAGGCAAGATGAATGTATGATGTTTGCGACACTTGTAGCCAAAATGTGACACTGACGATGACAACAATAGGTCATCATTGGAGTGAGAAATTTTGATGTGTAACAGATTCCCCCCCAAAGTGCAAAGTTAGAAGACATAAACTGATGACTGAAGTACTTTGTAGACTTTTTCGAGAAAGGGTATGGACGCGGAGAACCTGGTAGAAGCTTCACACAACCATCAACAAATATTATGACATGTTTCAAAACCAAGGCAGTCATATCTATGCTTGAGTGATAAAGAATTTCAAGGTATGGTCACCATAAGATACATTGTGAATCCATAATTATATTGACAAAAAGTGTATAGCCACTGAAGATGCAATGTGGATCTATACTTACATGACATGAAATGATCGTAGTGACAAGAAATACATAGTGGATCTATGAGACGACAAGACATAGCCACGAACCAATACAAAGTGGATGTATGTGACAGTATATGTGTCAATGTTCAAGAGAAACTCCATCGCAACCTGGTCGAAGTATATATCAGAGTGATCACTCAACCTAAGCTCTTCTTACTGATCCTGATGTAGTAAAAATCTAACCATGTGAATAGATGTCCTGATTTCGAACATGGAAGAAACCACTTGATTACCGGTCAATGAGGTAAACCGTTAACACGTGCCAGGGAAATCACCATTGATGTCAATTATTCCCAAGGTACCCTAGTACATTCCATCTAATGTGAATAAATGAGTTGAAGTCGAACATTCATGGAATCATCCAATCATAGGTCAATGATGTAAAACCATTGTCAGAAATGAGGAGGCCTGCCATTGAGGCATGCAGGTCCCAAGGTACTAATTGGTTTCTAGGTCTAGTTCCTGGATAATGTGTTGAAGTCGACATGAATAGACTTGTCGCAGGAGGAAATTGATGTATCCCCCATAAACGGCATGAAACCGACATAGAGATGTAATTTGGTGGATCAAATGAACATGGATTGACATGGGCATTGAAACAGGAAATTTGTGATGGTTGACTCTCGAGGAAAATAATTCCCTTGAACACTGAGGCACAACAGCAGAAACATTACATGGATGAAAACACGATGATGCAGTGGATATTGCAACTTTCATCAGGTGACCTAAAGGAGTAAAGAGAGCTCAGAGGATTGGTTCAGTGCAGAGGTTCAATGGAGTACAATGTATCAAAAGACAAAGTGTCATGTTCAAGGGCGACTGTAAGAGTGACTAGTGATGTTCTCAAAAACTGCTTGGTTTGCTTCCTTCAAATTTTTCCCCCATCTAGATAGAAGAGTACCTCTTTTTGATTTAACGAGCTCAAGGAGGGTAACACATGCTTGATATAACTCACCTTCGGTAATTCCCTCTTCCATTTTTAATGAATTGGAAGAGGTAAGGGTTCGGTCCCATATGGGCCCTTCAATGTATTATTGTTTAACGAGTCCAGAGAAGTTAAACTCAGTGATTTTTCATGTTTAGAGAGTCTGAAAAGAACTTAAAGACGACTTCATTATTGTCCTTTTTCATAATGTTAGTCTCGCGAGGCCGAAAAAGAGATAAATTATCACTCTAGAGATTCCCTTTCAAACCTTTTAACGAGTGTTAAAGGAAGCAAGATGACTCAACAATATTTTCATATTTAGGGAGTCTGAAAAGAGCTTAAAGACGACTCTAGGGGGTTCCTTTTTCGTATAAACTTTACGATTATGAAAAATTGATAAAATTATAATCGGTTACATTCTCATGTTTTTTACGAGCACGAGAAAAAAAAAATCCTAAGCTCGGTATTGGTTTCATTTTTACACAAGCTTGAAACAAAATTAAAATATTCTTGTAAATTCCCAACGTAATTTCCAAAGCTTGGGATACCCATGGATGGTTGGTATTCTACCCCCATATTGAAAAGATAGTGGCTTAACTCTAGAATGATAATTAAAGGCTGGTGGTGCAGACCCCTGACCCTCGAGCCAAGATTCGCACAGGATCGTTCTAAATCTGCGCCTGAGCCAAATTGACTTTTCGATTTCTCCAAAGGGAATCCCACACACACACAACAATGTTTTCCACAGGTCCTTATAGGTATGCCCTCGTGATCAAACACAAGGCATCAACCCAAATCTCCTGACCAACAATATGATTGTGCCCTTTGCTTAATCGAGATTTCGGGTTTCGCGATATCGCGATTCCTATTGTCGAGTTTCTTGTCTCTTCAACCTCCGAAACCCGAAATGCCGAATTGACGAAATCTTTGGCTGCATCCTCCTCCATAGTTGTGTCATGTTTCGCGACTTCGAGAATTATGGAGTAAAGAACCCTGACCTCTTGTCTTTGAAACTGTCAAAATGTTGAACCTCGATGCATTCAACAAAGGTTGGCTCCCCAACGAAACTTTTCTTCGATTCGGAGTTTCGAACTTCACGACTTTGTGAATCCGGCTGCAAGACTCCCGGTTCTTCAACCTTGAAAACCCCGAAACGGTCAATGAGGATTGAATCTGCCTATTGACGAAAAGACACCACCTGTCTTCCCCACTGTACTTTGTCTCCCACGTGGATTCTTTCCACCTATCCACTCAAGATTTTAGTCTTTCGGAACTTGAATAACCCTTCGACAACCGTTCCTCTATCGCTTCAAAACCCCAGACTCTGAAATGGCGTATTCCACGGGATCAACGGCTATAAGCCCTCATTTGATTCGATGACCCACGTTATTTTGGACACCCGGGTACCAGGAGTTTGAAACTCTTGATCCCAAAATGCTGCCTCCTCTGCTTCTCGACACCCGAAGTGCCGAAATCCCAAAATTCCACACCAAAATCCTATCGCGACTGGTGACTTCAGGATTTTTTCTCCACTATGCCCCGAATCCTTGTAGTCACGAACCCCGAAATGCCGAACTCTGAAATTCCAAAGTGTCGAAAATTATACGCCTCATCTTCACACACGATAACCCATTTCGTGATTCGGAAGTTCGAGTGACCAAGGGATTTGGCTTGCACTCCGGACTTACAAACCCCAATTTTTTGAAATGATCTTGACGTCTCGACGGTTACAAATCAACAATCAATGTTGAATCTTGAAACCAACATAATGTGTTCGTCCAACCCTTATCCACCCTGCAACTCTTCTGGATCCTACGGTCCTCGTGACTTCATGAGTTCTCCTAAGTGAATTCTGACCGCCCGATTTACTCCTCAATGACTTCACTGACCAAACTGGCTTGTCATCCTTCTACTGAGCTTAACTTCTGTGCGATGATTCAGCTCCCCATCTTCCTTTGAATATGTCAAATGTGTTGATCCTCCTGGGCTTTCTATTGCAACCTCAAGTCTCGAAAGGACTCCTGCATGCACTCTTTGCGACAATCTTTCAAATACTTCTATGTATTTGATTCTTTGACTCTGTGCACTCTCAACAACAACAGTCTTTCACTCTTCAACCTTAGTTGATAAATTCTAAGGCTTCAACTAGCCTGTGCACACCTTGCACGACTTCTGTGCTTCACCTGCACTTCTGCTGGAATGAGAACAACGATATCTTTCCTGGACTTTCTGAGATAAAAATCAGAACCCTTGTCAATGCACACCTTGCAGACGTTTCACTGCACTCCTTGCAGGAACTCTCTTAGGAAGAGAAACAATTGAAACTCATTCTTCACTCTCAGACTTCATATATTCAACATGAGATCATATATTCAACACAAAATAACAACAAAGGAATAACAAAGAGAATAAAACAATTGTAAGCATACCATTCAACATATGTAAACATCAAACATCATAACACCATGAAATTTGAGTCAAAGCTTCATATATTAACTCAAATACTCTTGTACATGGTTTCTTCTCTACAACTCTCTGCTACACTCTCTTTTTTCTTTTCTGTGATAATAATACAATAATACAAGAGTGAGGGTGTCTATATCCGTTTTCCCTCCTACTCTCTAAATTGTCTAATCTATGAATCCAAATCTACCTACTTTCATTAATTATGTATAAATGCTTTTACATACTACAGATGAGAGCAATGCTCAAGATATGTTTACAACATATAAGACATAAATGTAAGTATTCTTTCCGAGCTATCACATTAATATCTGTCTCATTAATTTTTCTAAATATTTCAAAAATGTGCGCTGGTGCTTTTCCTGCTGTCTTCCACATTTTACCTTGCGTGCTTGGCTAGCTGCTTACAATGCTCCTGCATCATACTTCCTTGCTTGAAAATTTTCACGAACTCTTGTTCATGAGCTCTTGCATAGTCTGTCCATTCTTATGAATTTATTCTTCATCTTCCCAACTAGCATCTTCAACTAGATGTCCCTTCCATTTGACCAAGTATTCGAAATACTCTTTTCTCTTGGTCTTTTTGCTAATCCTCTTGTCAATTATGCTTTCTATCTATGGATTTTCAGCTACAGGCATTTTTTTTGTCCATTGAACTCTTTTTGTTCCTTCTCTGCTCCTTCATCTCTGTAAGGGTACAAATCCGCAACATTGAATATTGGTGAGATTCTGATCCCATCGGGTGATTCAATCTCATATGCGTTTGCCCCAAATTTCCTTATGACCCTGCACGGTCCAATCTTTTTCATCTTTAGTTTGTTATATGTTCCCCTTGGGAACCTTTCCTTCCTCAGATGCGCAAGAATCAAATCACCAACTTCAAATTGAAGTTCTCACCTGTGTTGATCTGCTCTCCGCTTGTATTCTTGAATTGAACTCTACAATCGCTCCTTGACTCGGCTGTGAAGCTCCTTCATTGCTTCTTCAAAGTCCTCTACACTAGCACTTCTTAATTCAGTTTGTTCCACATCTTTTAATTCAGAAACTCCCCTTGGATATATTCCATATACAATCTGGAATGGACTCTGCCCTGTGCTTCTGTTAAGCGAGTCATTATAAGCAAATTCCGCCTGTGGCAGAATGTGATCCCATTGACTGTGGTGTTCAGTCACTAAGTTTCTTAACAAATCTCCCAACCTTATGTTCATGACTTCTGTCTGCCCATCCATTTGAGGATGATACGCTGAGCTAAAAGACAAACTTGTCCCCATCTTTTTCCATAAGGTTCTCCATAAATTCCCTATGAACTTGGTATCTCGATTAGACATGATACTCCTTGGCAAGCCGTGAAGTCTGACAACTTCCTTGAAAAACATGTTCGCAATATGAGTTGCGTCGCTGGTTTTCTGGCATGGTATGAAATGTGCCATCTTTGAAAATCTGTCGACTACCACAAAGATTGAATCACAACATCTTTGTGTTCTTGGCAGTCCCAATATAAAATCCATGATCACTGCATCCCATGGCCTTTCTGGTATGGTTAATGGTTGATATAACCATGTGTTCTGCCTTTTCCCTTTTGTGTGCTGACAAATCCTGCATCTATCCAAAAATTTCTTAACATCTTTCCTCATCCCTGGCCAAAAGTATGAGCCCTTCAACTTTGAGAATGTCTTATCATGACCAAAGTGTTCGGCCAATCCTCCACTGTGTTTTTCCTTCAGCAAGTTCTCCCTCATGGAGCATTTTGGAACACATAGTTGATTGCCCCTAAATAATAATCCATCCTGGATCATATACTCGGTCCATTGGCTTCTGTCCCTGAGAACTAGATTCTCAGATGCCTCATATACCTCTTTGAAATCTGGGTCATCCTTATACATTTCTTTGAGGTTATCAAAACCCAAAGTCTTGACTCCGAATTCCTGCATAAGCAAACATTTCCTGCTCAAAGCATCAACAACTTTCTTAGCAGTTCCAGAAATATGCTTAATTACAAAAGTACAATTCTGCATGAATTCAACCCATTTAACATGTTTTTGGTTCAACTTCTCCTGCTGAGTCACAAATTGTAAAGAGTTATCACTATACAAAACAAACTCTTTAGGAACCAAATAATGTCTCCATTTCTTCAGTGCTTGTATGACTACATAAAATTCTTTGTCATATGTTGAGTACTTGATCTTTGCTTCATTCAATTTCTCACTTAAATATGCGATCGACCTGTCATCTTGGCTCAAGACCGCTCCAATTGCAACTCCACTTGCATCACACCTAACCTGGAATGTCTTTCTAAAATACGACAAAACCATAATTGGTTGCTCAGTGATCTTCCTTTTCAGTAGATTAAAACTCTTCTCTGCTTCCTCCGTCCAGTGAAAAGATGTATGTCTTTTCTTCACTGTATCCACCATTGGTGTGCTAATTCCACTGAATTTTCGAATGAATTTCCTGTAGAAACTAGCCAAACCATGGAAGCTTCGAACTTCAAACACACTCTTCGGTGATGGCCAATTCTTAATTGCATCTACCTTTTTTGGATCCATCTTCAACTCATTTGCAGAGATAACAAAACCCAAATAAATGAGTTTTGTCCTCATAAATGATGATTTCTTCATATTTATCAGCAATTTCTCTTTCTGTAATCTCTTCATCACTACAACTAAATGCTTTAAGTGATCTGCTTCTGTTTTTCTGAAAATTAATATATCATCAAGATATACAATGACAAATTTCCCTATGAAATCCTTCAGGACTTCGTTCATCAATATCATGAAAGTATTGGGTTCATTCGTTAAACCAAATGGCATAACAAGCCATTCATACATCCCCTCATTCATCTTGAATGTTGTCTTCCATTCATCACCTTCTCTCATTCGAATCTGATGATACCCGCTTTTCAAATCAATTTTTGAAAAAAATCTTGCTCCACTCAAGCAATCCATCAAGTCATCCATCCTTGGCAATGGAAATCTGTATCTGATGGTAATCTTATTGATTTCCCTTGAGTCTGTACACATTCTCGAGCCTCCATCTTTCTTTGGGCTGAGCACTATCGGAAAAACGCATGGACTCAAGCTTTCCCGAATCATTCCTTTGTCCATTAAGTCCTAGACTTGTCTCTTAACTTCTTCATTTTCCTGCGGCGTCAACCTGTATGCAGATTTGTTCGGTAAACTGGCTCTAGGTATAAGGTCAATATGATGGCTTATACTCCTAATAGGTGGCAACGAACAAGGTAGTTCGTCCACTACTATATCAGCAAACTCTCCCAACAATTCCTGGATTTCTTCTGGTAAATCTTCTATTCTTGTACTGGTCAAAACAATTCTAGGCTTCCTAACCACAATAAATTGTGTGTCTTCCTTCTTCTTAACCTCATTAAGAAGTTCCTTCCCACTCATGAGAAGTACAGTGTTGCTCATTTATGTTTTCACCTCTTTATCTTTAATTGGTAGCAACATGTGAGTCCTACCATTTTTCTCCATGGTGTATGTGTTCTTTCTCCCATCATGAATCATGTTTCTGTCATATTTCCATGGTCTACCCAGCAATAGATGATAAACATCCATGGGAATGACATCTCATAATATTTCATCCTTATATCCTCCTATTTTAAATTCAACTAAACACTATTTAGTGACATTTACCTGATGTCCTTTTTGTAGCCATGAAACTTTGTATGGGCTTGGATGTACAACAGTCTCCAGCTCCAGTTTTTCTACCATCTCTGTAGATACAAGATTGTTTGTGCTACTATTGTCCACTATGAGTTTGCATACCCTGTCCTTGGTTTTGCAAGCAATCCTAAACAAACTGTTTCTTTGGGCTGGGTTCTCTACCTCCTTCTCCGACTTCAAGAGAACTTTCCTCATCATCAAAGATATTCCACCCTCAGCGTCTTCTGCCTCAACATTCCTTCCTTGAGCTTCGAAAATGTGAGTTTCACCACTATCTTTCTTCTTATCTGGACACTCATAGGATTTATGTCCTATTTTCCCACAGACAAAGCATTTTACTTCACCTCCTCTACCTCTTCCTCTTCCTCTAGCTCAAGGAAAAGTATTTCTATTAGCATACTGCCCTCTCTGTGAGCTTCCTCCTCTCTCATGTTGAGTTTGAGGTTTCTTCCCTTCTTCTTTACATTTCTGAGTTCTATCTTGGGAAATTGTTCTGCCTCTGGCTTGACTTCTACCTCGGTCTCTTTGACCTTTCTTCCAGCTCAACTTCTCTTCATCTTTCAGAGCTCTCTGATAAGAATATTCCACATTTCAGATGGTCATCATGCTCATCTCATCATGGATGTCATATCGCATACCACTCATGTACCTGGCAACTTTTTCATCATTGCTTTCCCGATGACCTGCTCTGATGTTTATTTTGTAGAACTATTTAGTGTATTCTTTCACTGATATCAGCTTCTGTCTCAAATTCTTCATCCTCCGAAACAAAGTGATTTGATAATCCTTGGGTATAAATTTGGCTTTCATCTTTGCAACCATTCTATCCCATCTTTTGATTTTCTTCTTGCCTTTGCAGCATCTGTCAACCTGCAGTTCATCCCACCATAGTGCTACATGCCCTTTAAGTCTAGTAACGGCATGTTTGACCTTCTTGTCTTCCTCAACATCCTCATAGTTGAAGTATTTGTCTAGAGCTCTAATCCAGTCTAGAAGCTCTTCAAAATCTAAGTTTCCCTCATACATGGGGATCTCCATCTTTTCTCTGGCACCTATCCTTACAACATCCCTGAATAGGAATTCGTCTGCAGCATCTTCGACTGCGACTTCTTCTCCTTCGTTTCTCATTTCATTTTCATTGATATCCCCAACGTCAACTGTGTGCCTCTGTGCTATCTCCATGGCACCAAGCTTGGCACGTAACTCACACATTTCTCTTTCTCTTGCTGGATCAGGCATTGGAATTGGCCTGTCTCTTCTTCTCGGCGGCATGGCTGTGAAATGTTCCTCTTTTCTATGCTACAGAAAGAAAAAAAATTGTTCTGAGCTATGATACCACAAATGGTGCAGACCCCCGACCCTCGGGCCAATATCTGCATAGGATCGTTCTAAATCTTCCCCTGAGCCAAATTGACTTTTCGATTCCTCCACAGGGAATCCCCCACACACACAACAATGTTTTCCACAGGTCCTTATAGGTATGCCCGCGTGATCAAACACAAGGCATCAACCCAAATATCTTGACCAACAATATGATTGCGCCCTTTGTCAAATCGAGATTTCAGGTTTTGTGATATCGTGATTCCTGTTGTCGAGTTTCTTATCTCTTAAACCTCCAAAACCCGAAATGTCAAATTGCTGAAATCTTTGGCTGCGTCCTCCTCCACAGTTGTGTCACGTTTCGTGACTTCGAGAATTCTGGAGTAAAGAACCCTCACCTCTTGTCTTCGAAATTGCCGAAATGCCAAGCCCCGATGCATTCAACAAAGGCTGGTTCCCCAACGAAAATTTTCATCGATTCGGAGTTTTGACTTCGCGACTTCGTGAATCCGGCTGCAAGACTCCCCGTTCTTCAACCTTCAGAACCCCAAAATGGTCAACGAGGGTTGAATCTGCCTATTGACAAAAACACGCCACCTGTCTTCCCCACTGTACTTTGTCTCCCACGTGGATTCTTGCCACCTATCCACTCAAGCTTTCAAGCTTTCAAAACTTGAATAACCCTTCGACAACCGTTCCTCTATCACTTCAAAACCCTGAACTCCGAAATGGTGCCTTCCATGGGATCAACGTATATAAGCCCTCGTTCGATTCGACGACCCACATTATTTCGGACACCCAGGTACTGGGAGTTCGAAACTCTCGATCCCAAAACACTGCCTCCTCTGCTTCCCCACAACCAAAGTGCAGAAATCTCGAAATTCTGCACCAAAATTCTCTCGCGACTCGCGACTTCGGGATTTGTGCTGCACTATGCCCCGACTCCTTGTCGTCAGGAACCCCAAAATGTCGAAATCCGAAATTTCGAAGCGCCGAAAATTCTACGCCTCGTCTTCACACACGAAAATCCATTTCGCGATTCAGAAGTTTGAGTGACTAAGGGATTTGGCTTGCACTCCGTTCTTACAACCCCCAATTTGTTGAAATGATCTTGACAGCTCGACAGTTACAAATCAATGGTTGATGTTGAATCTTGAAACCAATGTAATGGGTTCGTCCAACCGTTATCCACCTTGCAACTCCTTTGGATCCTACGGTCCTCGCGACTTCGTGAGTTCTCCTCGGTGAATTCTGACCGCCCGATTTACTCCTCAATGACTTCACTGACCAAACTGCATTGGCATCCTTCTACTAAACTTAACTTATGTGCGATGATTCAGCTCCCCGTCTTCCTTTGAATACGTCAAAGGCCTTGATCCTCCTAGGATTTCTATTGCAACCTCAAGTCTCGAAAGGACTCCCGCACACACTCTTTGAGATAATCTTTCAAATACTTCTATGTATTTGATTCTTCGACTCTGTGCACTCTCGGCAACAACAGTCTTTCACTCTTCAAACTTAGTTGATAAATTCTAAGGCTTCAACTAGCCTGTGCACACCTTGCACGACTCCTGTGCTTCACCTGCACTTCTGCTAGAATGAGAACAATGGTATCTTTCCTGGACTTTCTGAGATAAAAATCAAAACCCTTGTCAACGCACACCTTGCAGACGTTTCACTGAACTCCTTGCAGGAACTCTCTTAGGAAGATAAACAATTGAAAATCATTCTTCACTCTCAGACTTCATATATTCAACATGAGATCATACATTCAACACATAATAACAACAAAGGCATAACAGAGAGAATAAAACAACTGTAAGCATACCATTCAGCATATGTAAACAACAAACATCATAACACCATGAAATCTGAGTCAAAGCTTCATATATTAACTCAAATACTCTTGTACATGGGTTCTTCTCTACAACTCTCTGCTACGCTCTCTGTTTTCTTTTCTATGCTAATAATACAATAATACAAGAGTGAGGGTGTCTATATCCGTTTTCCCTCCTACTCTGTAAACTGTCTAATCTATGAATCCAAATCTACCTACTTTCATTAATTACGTATAAATGCTTTTACATACTACAGATGAGAGCAATGATCAAGATCTGTTTACAACATCTAAGACATAAATGTAAGTACGCTTCCCTAGCTATCACATTAATATCCACCTCATTAATTTTTCAAAACATTTCAAAAATGTGCGCTGGTGCTTTTCCAGCTGTCTTCCACCTTTTACGTTGCTTTCTTGGCTGGCTGGTTATGATGCTCCTGCATCAGCTGGAGACATGCCCCCAAAGATTAAATTCATTCACCGAACTTGATTTTGTCACCAATTTTTGTACTAGATGGAGAAAAAGGATACAGGTGGATGAAAAGAAGGTTCAAACATGAGACCTAACGAAAGACTCGACTCGACATCTACGAGATCTAGCGAAAGACTCAACTTGTTAGGATAGGTGATTGTTTCATTTTTTAACGAGATTGACACAACAAAAGAACTATGCTCAAGGCTTCGGGTTTAATCCCAAAATTTGTGTTTCATTTTTTAACGAGCTTGCTACAGAGAGGAAAAACTATTCTCATGACCTATGTTTCATTTTTTAACGAGCTTTCCATAGAGAAGAGAAACTGTGCTCGTAGCTTCTGTTTCATTTTTTAACGAGGTTTCTACAGAGACGCAAAAAACTATCCTCACAGCTGGTTTCATTTTTTAATGATCATGAAATCAGAAAACCATGCCCATAGCCTCTGTTTCATTTTTTTAACGAGATTTCCACAAAGAAGTGAAACTATGCTTGTGGCATCTGCTTCATTTTTTAACAATCTTGCTACAGAGAGGAAAACCATTCTCGTAGATTCGATTTCATTTTTTATAGAGCTTGCCACAGAGAAGCGAAACTATGCTCATGACCTCTGTTTCATTTTTTAACGATCTTTCCATAGAGAAGAAAAATTGTGCTCCTAGCCTACTTGATCATGGTTTCCAAGAGGATAATTCTCTGGAAGGAATACATGTCAAGGGATTAACGTCAGCCACGACTTCCAAGAGATCTTCGCTTGATGGAAGAAAATCACTCTGGAAGGGATACATGTCGATGACCTCGATAAGCGTAGAGATATCAGGCTCCAATAGCCCTACCGAAGAGATCACCATGTCAACTACTGGATCTAAGTCATTAGAAGTTGAAATCATGGGAGACAATGCCACATAATTGACCTGTGGCAGGGGTGATACTGAATGCATATAAGAACCATTTAGGGAGGTCATTGGGCTGGTAATCAAGTCAGGACCAATGCATGAAAGTTGATCAATAGTCACCATTATTCCATCGTGCAAGAAATATATCACACGAAAAAGAGTTGACACAATATATTTCATGGCATAGACATAATCTTGCCCAAGGAGTAAATCGAAATCCAAGGGGTATTGGACTACCATAACATCAATGAAGACAGGTTTCCCTCCCAAATTTACAGGAAAATGAGGGAGGATCCCTAAAGGGTGACTGGTTTTTCTGTTAAAAGAGAATAGAGTCTGGGTAACCGACACAAGTTGAGGATAACCCAAAGATTTCTAAGCAAGAGAGGAAAAAATACTAATGGACGAACCTTCATCTATTAATGTCTGAGGAACATCTCGACCATAATCTTGTACTATAATATTGAAAGGAATGTGGGAGGGAAGATGAGGTTCAGTTAGAACACCCCAATCAAAAAGGAGGGCCTCATTACTTGGAGGGGGTTTCACGGGAGAAGGAGGAATTCCACCCAGCATGGTAGATTCTATATCAACAAGAAAAACGTGGGTATATTCGGGTTTACTCTCTAGAGGGAGAGTAGGATCGAACGATGATGACATCAGATTGACCACTTGGGTTGCATTCTCCAAGGGGAGAATGTGGTCGATAGGTGGAAACAAATCAACCTATTAGGTTTCACTCTCTATCAGGAGAGTGGGATTGACCAACGATGGGATCAGATCAACCAATTTGTCAACTGGTTCAACTAAGGATGTGACCAGATTGACAACATGATCATTCAGACTGACCGATGAAGGGACCGGAGCAACCACTTTGGAACTCGTCAGAGGAGGAGTGGGATTGACCACATTGGCACTCTCCAGATGAAGGGTGGGACTGACCAATGAAGGAATTGGATCGGTCACTTGGGTTTCACTTTTCATATGAAAATTGGGGTTGATCGATGACGGAACTAGATCAACTACTTTGGTTAGTGGGTCAACCGAGGATGAAACTAGATTGACCACCTGATCAACCAGACTGACCGTGGATGGAACCGGATTGACCAGTCCATCAACTAATGATGGGTTGGGGAAAGTCTTATGATAACTAGTTGGAAGTTGAATCTTTTTCAAAAGGGAAGAAGCCTCATCCATATGAGGACAAAAGTGCAAATAATGATCACCTTCGCATAACATACAAGGAAATTTGACAATTGTCTTCTTCTTACCAACTTTAATGTCACTAGTTGACGGGGTGTCACCAGCATGTCTAGCAGGGGATGATGATGTGGAGGACCACATTTCTAAGACCTTGGGAATACCAGGGAAATCCCTCAGAAAGTGGTCACCCTTACAAAGACTACAATGGAATTTGGGTTTCAGATTGTTCACTGTAGTCTTATTGACCTCATCAACACTCCCAGTACGATTAATAGTAGCTGGTTGCTTGCATCCAACATATGACATGGTTGGAGGTTTGGTCCTTTTCGGGTTCTTCTTCTTCTCTTTTTGTTTCTTCTTCTTCTTATCAACCTGGCTACTTGCTTTAGATCTTTCTCTAGGTGAAGAAGGATAAATGGAAGGAGACCTGACAGATGAAGAAGGAGAAAGGTCGACATGAGGTTGATGTGTGGGTGGTGTGCTTACATCTGAAGCACTTGCTACATTTGAGGTTACCAGAGTGGAAAATAACTATACTGGTAACCCAATTGTGAGACCTGGAAGGATCAAAGTAGCAATGTAAGGGGGACCAATGTTTCTGTAAGAAGGAAAAACAAAAGGTTCTCCCAGAGCAGGGGTTTCTCCATTGGTGGTTTCAGGAACTGACACCATTAAACAAAGATCCAACTTAGAGTCTTCTAGGGAAAATAAACAACACACACTAAAAATCTAGGAAAGAAACAATCAAACAAAACTTCCCACAATGAAACCACTAGTTGGTGATGAAATCCAATGTCATGAGATCAAAATAGGAAGAGGATGGGATAGAGTGGGTGGAACATTTATGATAGCGACCTTCTTAACGGACTGACGCCTTGGTGAAATCTTCCACATAGTAATTGTGGATTTACCCTCCAAGGAGCCAAAGTGAGTTTGACCAACGTCTCTTCCAGGTACAGTGAGACTTCCCTTCATCGTCACCTTATGTAAGACCCTGCATATTATGGCTACTAAGGTCACCAACTCGT
Organism: Picea engelmannii; assembly: GCA_009831015.1. Classification (NCBI taxonomy): domain Eukaryota; kingdom Viridiplantae; phylum Streptophyta; class Pinopsida; order Pinales; family Pinaceae; genus Picea; species Picea engelmannii. The sequence continues at coordinate 106,416 of ML785003.1, forward strand.
AGTCATCCCCTGGGTGGGTACAATCGACATTCTAGTCCGAACGTATGGGCAGGATAGAAAGTCCAAAATTCTTCAAGAGAAATGAGGACAAGTGCATCGGTAGAACTCCATAGGATCCCGAATGGATTCGGAATTCAAGAAGAACTGAGACAAAATGAATACAACTGAGCCTCAAGAAGAACCCCAAATATATGATTTGACTACTACGAACAGTCAAACCACAGAGGGATAATCTTTGTAGCTCTCACGAACACGACCTCGTGTGTAACCCTTGTGTGAGAGGGGGATCCCAGTAAGCTTATACGAAAATTGGATTTTCTCTCCCTATCACAAGATGCTAAGTTTGTTTGACATATTTGGAAAGTTATATTTCACATCTATTCCAAATCCCTACACCTTAAGCTAATGTAGGTTTGCTACCAGAAAATATAAAAATGTCTAATAAATTTTAGTTTAGCATTGATTTTAATGGTTGTTGTTTACTCAAGAGGAAAATGGCGTGGACTAAATGAAGTTTTGACTGACTCTAAACAATGCAAAGAAATGATAATGCAAACATTTCACTTCGCTGAAATCTATAATACGAGAAGGAGAATTTTTTTATCATACGCAAATGCATAACGTCCCAAAATGCCAAAACCATACAATTTTGCTACTTCAAATGCAAGCTAGTTTCACTACCCAAACGAAATAATGCATCTATGGTATTTTTTTTATTCTGATGTATAAAGAAATTAAATACAAATCCTTTGATGATTTACTACTTTCAATCAAGAGAAAGAGTCCTATGTAGATGCAAAAGACATGAAGCAAAAAGGATACAAACAAAGCATGCACTCAAGGCAGTGAGTTATGAAAGAAAACAAGTAAGAGATATTTTTTTTCTAAAAAGAACTCAATAAATTATTTTACAACCAACAAGAACTCAAGGATCATAAGAAGATACAGAGAAGAATCCAAGAAAAGAAACAGAGAAAAAGATAAATCACTCAAAATTGTCCCGACAAAAACAAATAGCTAGAAGAGGCAATTTCACATTTCTGAAAAAGGTTTCAAGCTCCAAGCAATAAAAAAAGGGGTGATAAGCATCAAAAACCAACCCAAACAACTTCACAAACCAACCACAGACTCTGGATAAAGACCTATGCAAAACAAGTTGCAAAAGACTGAGCATAAAAGGGAAAAAACTCTCAGAAAAGAGACTAGCGCTCTCTATCTAAAGGGTACAGAGCATTGCAATGCTCCCTAAAGCACTCTAGGAGAGCACTGGAAAAATTTTAGTGCTCTGGTATGGCATAGGGGGGGCGTTGATCTTCCCAAAACCTCATAAAAATAGCCAAAAATTTGCAAAACATTCACCCAGAATGCATAAAAAATGGTGAAAATGCTAGTGAAGGTAGGAGAAGGCTAATGGATCATAAAAAAACAGAAAAAGTGATCTGACAGGTGGGAAAAGGGCAGGTACAAGACCAAGGAAAGAAATCAAAACTGAAAATTCACATCCCCAGTGGAGTCGCCAATTTTTGTTACAGGGAAATCCCCCTACAGACACGTGAATCCCCTCTTGGGCTATAGACTCCTAAGACCAAGACAGAAAGGTGAAAATTTTGAACACTGACATTCCTTCTAATGAAGCTAAACTAGTCAAGGAGTAAGGATAAAGGAATACAAATACCTTTAATAACGTTTGTCCTTGCTCGATCTAGGCTGATCTTGATCTCCAAGTCTTTCAGAAAGTCCTGCAATCGAAGGAACAACAACAACAAAACATACTTCCTATTCCTACTGTGATTAGCTTCGAAATAGATCTATCAAAAAGAACAAATTCATGAAACATACACAAATTTGAAGGAAAGAGGCCAAGCACATATATATATTAATGAAAACAAAGTAAAGTGCTTACGACCATAGATGTAGATGTAGCAGCTTCACCAAGCTCTATTTGTCTAGACCCTTGCTCAAAAGTTCCACGATCAGAATGACTGTAACTTTCACCGATAAATCTCCCTTATCAAATCATAAGTTTGATGCGTTTCATGTCCCCCAATACCATTTCTCGTGAGATCATAAGTTTGGTATCTCTCTATTTCTTCATATGTCTCGTTTACCATGAGAAGGCCTCCTTATATAATCTTGGAGAGGCCCAACCACCTTAGAGATTCTTGGGATAGGTTGAGGATATTTATCCATTAGTTTTTGATCCTCCCTACGATCGAGCCTTGACCTCAGATCCGAATCCAACCAACTTCACAGATGAAGGGGATTTCTCCTTGATTTTCCTCAACAGCCCAATATTCACTCAAAAAGGACAGCGCTCCCCCAAAAGGGTGCACAGAGCATTGCAACACTCCCCCAAAGGAGGTCAAGGAGCTCTAACAGTCCCTGGCAGAGGGTAGGGGAGCGCTGCCAAAAATTTCCTCAAAAAATCCTAACACTCCCCCATAAGGGTGTATAGAGTGCTACAACGCTCCCCCAGAGGAGGTCAGGGAGCACTAGCACTCCTTGAAAGTGGGTAGGGGAGCGTTGCCCTTCAAAGTTCGTTTTTGAGTGGTTTTTCTCAAGGAAAAGGCTTTTTACTCTTCATCAAATGATTTCTCCTTATTTAACAAGTCTATGAGGGTGTTTTCAAGTGTTCTTTGTGATTTCGTTCAGACACAACATAGGCAAGATGACTGTATGATTTTTGCGACACTTGAAACAAAAATACGACACTTGCGACACTAACAATGATGAAAATATTTCATCATTGGAGTTAGTAATTTTGATGTGTAACACCCCCCTCTCACACTCACACATTCTCTCTCTACCCCCCACCTCCCTCTATCCCTCCCCCTCCCTCCTGCTATATCTCCTCTCTTTATTTCCTACATCTACCACTTCTTTTTGTTTCTCATTTTTGTTAGTCTCACTATCACTATATCCCCCTCCCTCTCTCTCCCCTAATCTCTTCCCATTTATCTCTTTATATCTATCTACACTCCCTTCCCTCTATCTCCCCACTTCCTCTCACAATCAATCTCACTCTCTCTCCATCCCCTCCTCCCTCTCTCTCTCCCACTCCCTCCCACTATCTCTCCTCTCTCTCTCTCTCTCATACTCATACCCCTCCCCACTTTCTCTCCCCCCATTCCTCTCACTGTCTCTCTACCTTCTTTCTTTGTTTTCTCTCTCCCTCCCCCTCACACACTCAAAAAATCCTTGTCCAACCCCCCTCTCTTTATTTCTCTTTCCCCCCTCTCACACTCACACATTCTCTCTCTACCCCCCTCCCTCCCATTATCGCTCTTGTATTTCTCTCCTACATGTACCACCTCTTTCTCTCTCTCACTGTTATTAGTCTCACTCTCACTATACACCCCTCCCTCTCTCTCCTCTACTCTCCCACCATTTCTCTATTTATATCTCTCTAACCCCCTTTTCCTATGTCTCTCCCCTTCCTCTCACAATTAGTATCACTCTCTCTCCACCCCCTCATCCTTCCTTCTCTCTCTCAGCCTCACTCCCACTATCTCTCCTCTCTCTCTCTCTCATACATATACTGCTCCCCACTATCTCTCCCCCCTTCCTCTCACTCTCTCTCTACACGCTCTCTTTATCTCCCTCCCTCTCACACACTCAAACACTCCTTGTGCAAACTCCCTCTCTTTCTTTCTCTTCCCCCCCCACTCACACTCACACATTCTCTCTCTACCCCCCTCCCCCTTCTATCTCTCCCCCTCCCTCCCACTATCTCTCCTCTCTTTCTCTCCTACATCTACCACCTCCTTCTTTATATCATTTTTCTTAGTCTCACACTCATTATATGTCCCTCACTCTCTCTCTTATACTCTTCCCCCATTTCTCTCTTTATATTTCTCTATCCCCCCTTCCATTTATCTCCCCCCTTCCTCTCACACTTAGTCTCAGTCTCTCTCTCTCTCTCTCTCTCCCTCTGCCCCTTTTTCCCTCACTTCTCTCTCTCTTCCACTATTTCTCTCTCTCCCCATTTTTAGTCTCAGTATCACTCTCTCCGCCCCTCTTTCTCTCTTTATTATCCCTCTATGTCTCCCTTTGTATCCCCCATTCCTCTCATTTTCTCTCTAACCCCTTCTATGTATCCCTCTTTGCTTCCCTTCCTCTCACTATCCCTCTCTATATTCCCCCCTATTTATCCCTCCCCTTCCTCTCACACTATGTCTCTACCCATCCTCCTTGTCTTTCTCCCCCCCACCTCCTACCTCTTTCTCTCTACCCCTCCTACCTCTTTGTCTCTACATATACCACCTCTTTCTCTCTCTAGTTTTTCTTAGTCTCACTTTCACTATATCCCTAGATCGCCTATACTCCCCCCATTTCTCTCTTTATATCTCTCTATCCCCCCTTACTTCTATCTACCCCCTTCCTCTCACACTCAATATCACTCTCACTCTACCCTCTCCTCCCTCCCTCTCTCTCTCTCTCTCCCTCCCTCCCATTATCTCTATGCTCCCTCTCTCATACATCTACCCCTCCCCACTATATCTTCCCCCCTTCTTCTCACACTCTCTCTCTCTACCCCCTCGCTTTGTCTCCCTCTCCCTCCCTCTCAGACACTCAAACACTCCTTGTCTATCCCTCCTCTCTTTCTTGATCTTCCCCCCCTCTCACACGCACTCATTCTCTCTCTACACCCTCCTCCCTCTATCTCTCTCCCTCCCTCCCACATATACCACACATTTCTCTCTCTCCTTGTTGTTAGTCTAACTCTCACTCTCTCTTTTCCTCTCTTTCTCTCTCCCTCCCTCCTTCCTTCTCTTTTCCCCTATTTCTACCTCCCTCTCTCGCTTTCCATCTAAAGGCAAGGCATGTCTCTTAATGAATAAATGATATGTGCAATAGAGAAATGTAGCCTTGCATGTCAGATGAGTGTTAAGTTTTTATTATTCTCCCAATGGATTACTTATTCATGTCAAGAAATGGCCTTGACCTAGACATTTCAAGACCTAGAACTAAACCTAGACATAGCAAGACATAGACATGGAAAGAATTGCAACATGACCTATACTTATACGATGACCATGACATAGACCGGGACATAGAACTAGACCATGACCTAGACCACAACATAGAGAGAGAGCTAGATTTAGACAATGGACTGGAGCTTGACGTAGACTATGACCTAGACCGTGGCATAGAGTTATATATATATATTTAGATGATGACCTAGAGATTGACATATACCATGAAATAGACCCCCCATACTCTCACTCTCTACC
>ML785003.1:124331-137519 GCA_009831015.1 Picea engelmannii
GAGGGAAACAAGGAGAGAGGGGAAATGGGGGGAGAGATTGAGAAAACAATAGAGAGAGGGAGAGAGAGAGAGAGAGAGAGAGAGAGAGAGAGTAGAAGGGAGGGAGAGAGAGAAAGAGTAGAAGGGAGTGAGAGACAGAGAGGGAGAGGTGATGCAGGAGCATCATAAGCATTAAAGCGAGAGCGGAGGCGGAAGATAGCTAGAAGGCCACCAACGCACGTTTTGGAATGTTTTTTAAATATTAATGTAATAGCTAGAAGGCGTACCTTACATTTATATCTTGGAGGATGTAAACAGATCTTGAGCGATTGCTCTCATCTGTAAAAGATTAAGGTATTTATGCATAGTTAATGAAAGTAGGTAGATTTGAATGTTAGATTAGATAGTTTAGGAACATAGGAGGGAAAACTGACTATAGACACCCTCACCTTTGTATCATTGTAATATTAGAGAGAATTGTATCATAGAGCATAGAGAAGAAGAGAGTTGTAGCAGAGAGTTGTAGAGAAGAACCCATGTACAGAAGATTTGAATTAATATATGGAGCTTTGATTCAAATTCATGGTGTTATGATGTTTCTGTGTATACATGATGAATGATATGCTTATGGTTGTTTATTCTCTCTTTTATGCATTTGCTTTAATATTGTGTGAATGTATGATTTCATGTTGAATGTTTGAAGTCTGAGAGAGAGAGAATGAGTTTCAATTGTTTCCCTTCCTGAGTGAGAATTTCCTACAAGGAGTGCAATGAAATCGTCCACAAGGAGTGTGTTGACAGAGGTTCAGATTTATATCTGAAAGCTCAGGAGAGATACCGTTGTTATCATTCCCGCAGAAGTGCAGGTTAAGCACAGAAGTTGTGTAAGGTGTGTGCAGGCTGGTTGAAAGCTCAAAACTTATCAACCAAGGGGTGAATTGAAGGATTTTTGTTGCAGGAGGGTGCACAGGGTCGAGAATTCAAATACTTGAAAGTATTTGAGGGATTGCCGCAAGGAGTGCATGCGGAGGTCCTTTTCGAAGACTCAAAATTTCAAAGAAATCTCATAAGGGGTAACGTCATTGAAGTGTTCAAAGGGAGACAAGGGTCGAAGTCATCCAACAGAAGTTAAGTTCCAGTGGAATAACCTTAGTTTATTTCACAGGAGTTATCAAGGAGAAATGAGCGGTTGAAATTCTCTGTGGGCAATTCACGAAATCACGAGGACCGTAGGATCCAGGGAAGTTGCAGGGTGGTTAGAGGCAGGTGAGCTTATCACTCTAGGATCCAGAATCAACGTGAACCGTTGATTGTGTTTTTCACACGCCGTCAGATCATTTTGACATTTCAAGGATCTTAACGACGAGGAGTTGAGCATAGTGAATCGAAAATCCCAAAGTCATGAGTTGCGATAGAAATTGGATTGGATTTTTTGGATTTCGGCACTTCGGGTGTCGGGAAACGGAGAAGGCATCACTTTGGGAGCGAAAGTCCCAAAAGTAGGGAAGAGTGACAGGTGGCGTACTTGTCACCAGGTGGAGTCAAATATTGTTGACCGTTTCGGGGTTCGAAGGTCGAATGACTGGGAGCCTTGCATCTGGATTCACGAAATCGTGAAGTCCGAAATCCCGATGAAGTGAGAAGCCCGTTGGGAAGCCAACCTTTGTGGATTTCATTGGAGTTCGGTAATTCAGGTTTCGGAGGTTGTAGATATAGGAACCCTCGACATCAGGGGTTGCAAAATCATGAAACCCGAAATCCCGAAGCAGCGGAGAACGTGATCCTATTTCGGGTCAGGAGAATTGGGTTGATGCTTCATGTTTGATCACGTGGGCACACCCATAAGAACATGTGGTTACACAATTGTGTGTGAAAGGTATTTCCCGAGGGGAAACCAAAGAGTCAATTAGACTCAAAGGGCAGATATAGAGTGATTTTGCGTGGACCTCGACTCGAGGGTTTGGGGGTCTACACCAGCGTGGTATCATAGCACAGAAAGAGTCTTTTCTTTCTGTAGAAGAGAAAGGAAGAATATTTCTCATCCATGCCGCCGAGAAGAAGAGACAGACCAATGCTTGATCCAGTGGTGGAAAGGGAAATGTGCGAATTACGTGCCAGGCTTGATGCCATGGAGACAACACAGAGGCGCAAAGTCAACACTGGAGATATCAGTGAGGCTGACAGTGAAAATGAAGTTGGACATGGAGAAGAAGTCGCAGTCGAAGGTGCTGTAGATGAACGTCTATTCAGGGCTATTGTGAGGATAAGTGCCAGGGAAAAAATGGAAATTCCCATGTATGAGGGAAACTTGGATGTTGAAGAGCTTCTAGACTGGATTAGAACTATGGATAAATACTTCGAGTATGAGGATGTCGAGGAAGACAAGAAGGTCAAACATGCTGTCACTAGACTTAAAGGGCATGCAACATTATGGTGGGATGAACTGCAGGCTGACAGACACTGCAAAGGAAAGTAGAAAATCAAGAGTTGGGATAGAATGGTTGCGAAGATGAAATAGAAATTCATACCCAAGGATTATCCAATTACTTTCTTTCAGAGAATGCAGATTTTGAGATAGAAGCTGATGATAGTGAAAGAGTACACTGAAGAATTCTACAAACTCAACATCAGAGCAGGTCATCGGGAAAGCGATGATGAAAAGGTTACCAGGAACATGAATGGTTTGAGATATGACATCCAAGATGATATGAGCATGATGATCATTCAGAATGTAGAAGATGCTTATCAGATGGCTCTGAAAGCTGAAGAAAAACTGAGCCGAAAGAAAGGTCAAAGAGGTCGAGGCAGAAGTCAATCCAGAGGCAAGACAATTGCCCAAGATAGAGCTCAGAAACCTCAAGAAGAGGGGAAGAAACCTCAAAATCATCATGAGAGAGGAGGAAGCTCACAAAGAGGGCAGTATGTTGATAGAAATACTTTTCCTCGAGCTAGAGGAAGAGGAAGAGGCCGAGGTGGAGAAATAAAATGCTTTACTTGTGGAAAAAATGGACATAAATATTATGAGTGTCCAGATAGAAAGAAAGAAGGAGGTGAAAATCACATTGCTGAAGCACAAGGACAGAATGTTGAGGCAGAAGATGATGAGGGTGGAAGATCACTGATGATGAGAAAAGTTCTCTTAACGCCAGAGAAGGAGGTAGAGAACCCAGCCCAAAGAAACAAACTTTTTCGGACTGCTTGCAAGACCAAAGACAGGGTATGCAAAGTCATCATGGACAATGATAGCACATACAATCTCATTTCTACAGAGATGGTAGAAAATATGGAGCTGGATACTATTGAACATCCAAGCCCATACAGAGTTTCGTGGCTACAAAAAGGACATCAGGTAAATGTCACTAAACAATGTTTAGTTGAATTTAAAATAGGAGGATATAAAGATGAAATACTATGTGATGTCATTCCCATGGATGTTTGTCATCTATTGCTGGGTAGACCGTGGAAATATGATAGAAATGTGATTCATGATGGGAGAAACAACACATACACCCTAGAGAAGAATGGGAGAAATCACATGTTGATGTCGATTAAGGATAAAGAAACGAAACCAGAAGCGAGCAACATTGTACTTCTCATGAGTGGGAAGGAATTTCTTAAGGAGGTTAAGAAGAAGGAAGATACACAATTTATTATGGTTAGGAAGCCTAGAATTGTTTTAACTAGTACAAGAGTGGATGATTTGGCAGAGGAATCCAGAAGTTGCTGGAAGAGTTTGTTGATATAGTGGTGGACGAACTACCTTGTTCGTTGCCACCGATCAGAAGTATAAGTCATCACATCAATATTATACCTAGAGCTAGTTTACCAAACAAAGTAGCATATAGACTGACGCCGCAAGAGAATGAAGAAGTCAAGAGACAAGTCCAGGATTTAATGGACAAAGGATTGGTTAGAGAGAGCTTGATTCCATGCGTTGTTCCAACAGTGCTCAGCCCAAAGAAAGATGGAGGCTAGAGAATGTGTACAGACTCGAGGGAGGTCAATAAGATTATCATTAGATACAGATTTCCATTGCCAAGGATGGATGATTTGATGGATTGCTTGAGTGGAGCAAGATTCTTTTCAAAAATTGATTTGAAAAGCGGGTATCATCAAATTCGAATGAGAGAAGGTGATGAATGGAAAATAGCATTCAAGACGAATGAAGGGTTGTATGAATGGCTTGTTATGCCATTTGGCTTAACAAATGCGCCTAGTAATTTCATGAGATTGATGAATGAAGTCTCGAAGGATTTCATAGGAAAATTTGTCATCGTATATCTTGACAATATATTGATTTTAAACAAAACAGAAGCATAACACTTGAATCATTTAGCTACAATGATGAGGAGATTGCAGCAAGAGAAGTTGCTGATAAATATGAAGAAATCAACATTTATGAGGACATAACTCATTTATTTGGGTTTTGTTATCTCTGCAAATGAGTTGAAGATGGATCCGAAAAAGGTGAATGCAATCAAGAATTGGCCATCACCAAGAAGTGTGTTTGAAGTTCGAAGCTTCCATGGTTTAGCTAGTTTCTATAGGAAATTCATCTGAAATTTCGGTGGGATTAGTGCACTGATGATGGACACGATGAAGAAAAGACACAAATATTTTCATTGGACATAGGAAGCAGAGAAGAGTTTCAACTTGCTAAAGAAAAATATTACTGAACATCCAATTTTGGTTCTACCAGATTTCAGCAAAACATTTCAGGTCAAGTGTGACGTGAGTGGATTTGCGATTGGAGCAGTCTTGAGCCAAGATGATAGGCCGATCACATACTTCAGCGAGAAGTTAAATGAAGCGAAGGTTAAATACTCAACATATGACAATGAATTTTATGCAGTCATACAAGCGCTGAAGAAGTGGAGACATTACTTGGTTCCTAAAGAGTTTGTTTTGTACAGTGACAATCACGCTTTGCAATTCATGACTCAACAAGACAAGTTGAATCAAAGCATGAAAAATGGGTTGAATATATGCAAAATTTTACTTTTGTAATTAATCATATTTCTGGAACTGCTAACAAAGTTGTTGATTCTTTGAGCAGGAAATGTTTGCTGATGCAGGAATTCAAAGTCAAAACTTTGGGTTTTGATAACCTCAAATAAATATACAGAGATGATCCAGATTTTAAGGAAGCGCATGAGGCATATGAGAATCCAATTCTCTGGGACAGAAGCTAGTGTAACGAATATATGATCCAGGATGGATTGTTATTCAGGGGAAACCAGTTATGTATTCCAAAATGCTCCATGAGGGAGAATCTGTTGAAAGAAAAACATAGTGGAGGATTGGCCAGACATTTCGGTCATGACAAAATATTATCGAAATTAAATGGCTCATATTTTTGGCCAGGGATGAGGACAAATGTAAAAATATTTGTGGACAGATGTATAATTTGTCAGCACACAAAAGGGAAAAGGAAAAATAAAGGGTTGTATAAGCCATTACCCATACCAGGAAGGCCATGGGATGCAGTGAGCATGGATTTTATATTGGGGCTGCCAAGAACGCAAAGAGGATGTGATTCAATCTTTGTGGTAGTTGATAGATTTTCCAAGATGGCACATTTCATACCATGCCAAAAAACCAACGACGCAACACATATTGCGAACCTGTTTTTCAAAGAGGTCGTTAGACTTCATGGTTTTCCAAGGAGTATTGTTTCGGATAGAGATACCAAGTTCGTGGGACATTTCTGGAGGACTTTATGGAAGAAGCTGGGGACAAATTTGTCATTTAGCTTAGCTTATCATCCTTAGACGGATGGGCAAACAGAGGTTGTGAATAGGATCTTGGGAGATTTATTGAGGAGCCTAGTGACTGAACACCACAGTCAGTGGGATTACATTCTACCACATGCGGAATTTTCTTATAATGATTCGATCAATAGAAGCACAGGGCAGAGTCCATTCCAAATTGTATATGGAATGCATCCAAGGGGAGTTTCTGAATTGAAATATTTAGAACAAAATGAAACTAGAAGTGCTAGTGCAGAGTATTTTGTAGAGGTAATGAAGGAACTTCACAACCAAGTGAGGGAACGTTTGCAAAATTCGAATCAAGAGTATAAACGCAGAGCAGATCAACACAGGCGGGAACTTCAGTTTAAAGTTGGTGATCTGGTTCTTTCACATTTGAGGAAGGAAAGGTTCCCAAGGGGAACATACAATAAAATGAAGATGAAAAAGATTGGACCATGCAGAGTCTTGAAGAAATTTGGGGCAAACGCATATGAGATTGAATTACCTGATGGGATCAGAATTTCACCGATATTCAATGTTGCAGATTTGTACCCTTACAAATATGGAGAAATAAGAGTAGAGGATGAACATACAGAGGTTCAATGGACTAAACAAATGCCTGTAGCTGAAAAGCCACAGATGGAAAGTATAATTGACAAGAGAGTAAAAAAGAGGAACAGGAGAAAATAGTATTTCAAATACTTAATCAGATGGAAAGGACATCCAGTTGAAGATGCCAGTTGGGAGAATGAAGCAGAGATTCAGAATCATGGACAGACCATGCAAGAGCTCATGAACAAGAGTTCATGAAAATTTTCAAGTGAGGGAGTATGATGCAGGAGCATCGTAAGCAGTCAAGCGAGTGCGAAGGCGGAAGACAACTGGAAGGCCACTAGCACACGTTTTGGAATGTTTTTGAAATATTAATGTAATAGCTAGAAGGAATACCTTACATTTATATATTGGAGGATGTAAACAGATCTTGAGTGATTGCTCTCATCTGTAAAACATTAAGGCATTTATGCATAGTTAATGAAAGTAGGTAGATTTGAATGTTAGATTATATAGTTTAGGAACATAGGAGGGAAAACCGATTATAGACACCCTCACCTTTGTATCATTGTAATATTAGAGAGCATTGTATCATATAGCATAGAGAAGAAGAGAGTTGTAGCAGAGAGTTGTAGAGAAGAACCCATGTATAGAAGCTTTGAATTAATATATGGAGCTTTGATTCAAATTCATGGTCTTATGACATTTCTGTGTATACATGTTGAATGATATGCTTATGGATTTTCATTCTCTTTGTTATGCATTTGCTTTAATATTGTGTGAATGTATGATTTCATGTTGAATGTTTGAAGTATGAGAGAGAGAGAGAATGAGTTTCAATTATTTCCCTTCCTGAGTGAGAAGTTCCTGCAAGGAGTGTAGTGAAATCGTCCACAAGGAGTGTGTTGACGAAGGTTCAGAGTTATATCTGAAATCTCAGGAGAGATACCGTTGTTCTCATTCCCGCAGAAGTGAAGGTTAAGAACAGAAGCCGTGAAAGGTGTGCGTAGGTTGGTTGAAAGCTCAGAACTTATCAACCAAGGGGTGAATTGAAGGACTGCTGTTGCAGGAGGGTGCACAGGGTCACGAATTCAAATACTCGAAAGTATTTGAGGGATTGCCGCAAGGAGTGCGTACAGAGGTCCTTTTCGAAGAATCGAAATTTCAAAGAAAGCTCAGAAGGGGTAACGTCGTTGAAGTGTTCAAAGGGAGAAAAGGGTCGATGTCATCCAACAGAAGTTAATTTCCAGTGGAAGAACCTTAGTTTATTTCGAAGGAGTTATCAAGGAGCAACGTGCGGTTGAAATTCTCTGTGGGGAATTCACGAAATCATGAGGACCGTAGGATCCAGGGAAGTTGCAGGGTGGTTAGAGGCAGACAAGCTTATCACTCTAGGATCCAGAATCAACGTGAGTTGTTGATTTTTTTTTGCACAAGCCGTCAAATCATTTCGGCATTTCGGGGATCTTAACAACGAGGAGTTGAGCATAGTGAATCGAAAATCCCGAAGTCGCAAGTTGTGACAGAAATTGGATTGGGGTTTCGGGATTTCGGCACTTCGGGTGTTGGGAAACGGAGAAGGCAACACTTTGAGAGCGAAAGTCTCGAAATCTGGGAAGAGTGACAGGTGGCATACTTGTCGCCAAGTGGAGTCAAATCTTGTTGACCGTTTCAAGGTTCGGAGGTCGAAGGACTGGGAGCCTTGCATTTGGATTCACGAAATTGCGAAGTCCAAAATCCCGATGAAGTGAGAAGTCTGTTGGGAAGCCAACCTTTGCGAAGTGCATCGGAGTTCGGTAATTCGGGTTTCGGATGTTGTAGAGATAGGAACCCTTGACATCAGGGGTCGCAAAATCGTGAAACCCGAAATCCCGAAGCAATGGAGAACGTGATCCTATTTCAGGTCAGGAGAATTGGGTTGATGCTTCATGTTTGATTGCGTGGGCACACCCATAAGAACCCGTGGTTACACAATTGTGTGTGAAAGGTATTTCCCGAGGGGAAACCAAAGAGTCAATTAGACTCAAAGGGAAGATATAGAGCGATCCTGCGCGGACCTCAACCCGAGGGTTTGGGGGTCTGCACCAAGAGGGATAAAGTGAAAGAGAGGGATGACGGGGATAGAGTTATTTAAAGAGATATAGAGAGAGAGAGACATATGTAAATAGAGAGGGGACGGGAGAGAGATAGGGGAAGGGAGAGAGAGAGGGAAAGAGGGAAGGAAAGATAAATTGGAAGATAAAGAGAGAGAGTGGGGAGAGAGGGGAAGAGAGGGAAGGATGGGGACAAAGGGAGAGAGAGGGGGAGGATTGAGGGAGGGATTAAGGGGAGAGAGAGAGAGAGAATAAGGTGGAGAGAAGATAGAGAGAGTGAGTGGGTAGAGATAGGGGAGAGAGAAGGGGAGAAAAATCATGGAGAGAGAGAGGGGAAGAGGGAGACAATAAGAGTGGGGAAGAGGGGGTAGAGAGAAGAGGAGAGGGAGAGAGAGTGAGGGAGATATCGAACGAGAGAGATGGAGAGAGAAGTTGGAGAGAGAGAGGAAGATAGAGGGAGAGAGGGGGGGGGGGAGAAGGGGAGAGAGAGAGAGAGAGAAAGATATATTTTGTGTTAACAACAATGTGCCCTCTCTTGTTTCTAATAACGTGTGTGCATTCCTAAAGCACACACACATTATTTTCATTTCAATTATTTTTAGGAATGCGTCTACATTCATGAACATGTGTTTCTCAGAAATGTGTGTGGATTCATAAATCATAGGAGTTTGAAAGTGTGTTTGGTGGATCAATGAGTACTGAAGATGTAGAATTAAGAATGTGTGTGTTTCTAAGAATGCGCATGCATTCCTTCGCACCTCATTGCCACTTTTTTGTCCATAAACTTTGTGCACTCCCCCAATAATAATAATAATAATAATAACAATAATCTATTTTTAAGGTTACAAACAAGCCAAACACCAAATTAGTGTATGAGACCCCCTTGTTTGTGGGACAAGGGATCCGCTCCTCGTAAGTTTTTGACTGCTAAATTCTACAGAAGTGTACATACCCTAACCCCCTCTGGATTTTAACCTATGAGCTCTAAGGAGGAAACGCATGTTCTTAACCATTAGGCCCACTAGAGTACATGAATTACAATATACATATTTTTTGTTTCATTTTCATTATCAATGATAACATTCGTTGAGTTTTGTTTTCATTATCGATGATAACATTCTCATTATTTTGATATTAATAAATTGTTTTTCTTGAATGCTCATAGGCAAGTGTTTTCAATAGTTGGTGCATTAAGACCATACAATAATGTCATAATAATATTCCACAGTAACTTTATAATATTATTTTTAAAAATTAGTAAATATAAAAACAAATTAGTAAATTTTAATAGTATTATTAATAATTTCATTAAGAATAATTAATAAATTCATGCTAAATTAACAACAAATAAATGCACATAATTGTATACAACCTAAGTGGGCCTAATGGTTAAGAACATGGGTTTCCTCCTAAGAGGTCACATGTTCAGATCCATAAGGGGGTAAGTGGGCCTAATGGTTAAGAACATGTGTTTCCTCCTACAAACATGTGTTTCCTCCTAAAAGATCACATGTTCAAATCCATAGGGGGGTAGGGTATGTATACCTTCGTAGACTTTACCAATAAAATCGTTGAACAGAAACTCGTGAACAAAAATAGATTATTATTATAAAATTAAAAAAAAAAATCCTATATTTATAATATATACCATCTATAAATAGAAAAATCACATTTATTAAGCATAAATTTCACAATAAACCGAAGAGTTCTCATCAATATGTGATTGTAAAATTACATTATAATTGTTGCACTTTATAAAACCCAAGCAATTTGATTAAAATTGCTTAATTTTTTTTCGATGTACTAGTTGCATCGTTTGCTTTTCTAATTTAAATCTCATATTACGAATGCATATGAGACACGTGTGATTAATCGAGAATGATGGGGGTAGTTTGAGAGAAATTGTGTATGCATGTCGTCAAACAAGGAATATATGTGGCACTTAAGATATAGCATTACTATAGGCATCATATTAATAGAAAAATATTTAAGAGATATAGTTACATAAGTTTTTCACTTATGTAATATATTTAAAATATATATAGGCATCATAATATAAAATGTTTGAGAAACATAATATAAAATGTTTGAGAAATATAGTTTTAGAAGTTTTTCACTTATATATTATATTTAAAATATATTATTACTTTGTAATGATGTATAATCATTTATTTTGTAATCATGTATAATCATTTATCTTGTATTAATAATGATATAAATTAATATTTGATTTTTATTATATTATAATATAATTGAAGATATTTGTACTTTTTCTAAAAATGTGATTTATCATTTCTTATTTTATTTTATTGTAATCATTTAATTATTATTCTCATAAATATTTATATAATAAATAAATATTATTTATGAATATATAGGATCATTTTATGTATTCATGATATTCTCATGAAGTTTACTTGGTTCACTTCAATTAATATGTGGTTGTTCCATTCACTTGTGGTCAATTTTTAAATTTCTCGGGGTAATAAAAAGTTACCATGACTTGTGGCTCACTCTTCAAGAAATCTAAAAAAATGTGTTTCAATTTATTCCAAACTTTATTAAAAAAAAATCATATATATATAATGTAACAGTTCTCTGTTACGTTTAAGAAAAAGAGAAGCACACAAGGTAATAATAATAATTTTTCATTAAGAAATTAACATCAACACATGATCACAACAACATCTAATCAACAACATTATAAGTAAAAGAAGTACCAACTGCTCATCATGGAAATCACTAACGACGCATTCAACGCATAAATTAAGGATAACGACACATATCAACAAATAAACATAAATAGTGTAGCGGATCAACACATCACGATCATCTTGAACAATTTACAACAACATTCAATCAGGTAACGAATATAAAATGACTACTTGCCCAACCTACCCTGCAAGGTTAAGATCTCCATGACACATAAGCAACACTCAAGCCCAAGTTCCAATTGATTTTAACCATTTAAGGTCTCAGGGCTGACGACTATTCTGAGGAACAAGGAGGTATCTGCATCCCACTAACAACAAGTCCAATCATCAACTAGATCAATCCATCAATCTTATTGATCAATTAATCATGGCGCAAGGGTAATCAGTATCATTATCAATCATACATCGACATTTAAATATTATCCATGCGCGAGAGTAAACAATTCTAGAACAATCACATGTCAACTTAAGTAAATACGTAAGAGAAAACTAGTCACTGATTCAGTGATATATCGAATAAATTCATGATGCAAGATTAATTAACATTAAATTGAAGGTGCAAGAGAATAATGATGAAGCAATCGCACGCCCACTTAAATTAAGGTGCTCGAGTAAATTTAATTACTAAACTAACCATGCATCACCATTAAGGATATGTGCGCGAGTAATCGAGCTAAATCATTGTACATCCATCATTATTCCAATGCGCAAGCAATCCAATTATTAAATCACAGCATAATCAATGGTGCACGGTAAATATTCATTAAATTTTTATGGTGTCAAAGTAACTAGACACATGTCCATCCAAACATAGCTATACACATCATGGCATAAGTAATTATCAAGTAAATTAAGAAGCACACAAAATAATCAATCAATCCATCCGGTATCAACATTAATTTAATGGCGTCAGAGAACCCATAATTTATTCATTACACATCAAAAATTTTCATAGCGCAAGAAGTCTAATATCAATCAACCATACATTACAGTATAATTCTCATCCGCACAAGCAGTCTAACCAGTTAGCTAGTCATACATCAATGTTAAGTTCATGATGCAAGTAAACTAATGACTTAGATAATTCATCCATCCACATTGTTCTTAAGGCGCATAGAGACAACAACTTACATAACCAATATTATATCATATAAAAATTCATGGCGCAAAGCACCTCTTAAGCATCCACAAAAATCCATCTACATTAACATCATCAATTAATTGGCGCAATCACTGCCTAGGAAACATTCTAACTATAGACCAACTAAAATTGCATATATCAATATTAGATGCAATCACCATCAACCTTATTCATGGCGCGCAAGTATCTAAAAACTTGATCATTTATACTTCAAACTCTATTCCATTAGGATGTCAATTATGCTACCTTCCCTTTTGAATTAGGTTCAAGGAGGAATTAATTATTACCCTTACTTAAATTGTAGAAACAAAATCAATTATTAAAGTAGCAAGAGTTGTCTAGTTTCTCATAAATCAATCTTAGGTGTAGTATCATTCCGAAGTCCTTGGCCCTATTAGGTTCCACATATATACATATATTCATTCATTCATATATATATATATATATATATATAAACATAAGAATAAAAAAATAAACCATAAACAATAATTGTAGTTGAATCTCCTCCAAGGAAGGAAATGTATGAGTAAGGTGAGTATCTCCACGCGTCTAAAAAGTCCATAAGGATCTGAATAATCCAAGGGTAAGGGTCTTACAGTCTAAATAAAGGGTAATAAGGACCTCAAAATGATTGGACATGAAAAGGTTATCAAATGTGTGGTCTCCCTCCCGAGGACGCAGAGAACCGAATTAGTAAGTTGGGCTCGCTAGTTAAGGTGCAGGTTTTAAGTTCCCCACCAAAGGCGCATAGACAGACCACCAAAAATGTTGGGTAGGTGATCAATGTGGATACCATCCCAGCCTCTTTAATGCAAATGCAGAGGAGAAATTTTACTATGTGAAGGTTCCAAAAACACATAGATGCACCCACAAGTTCACAGATCTCTCACAACAATCTCACAGAGGTCATGGAAGGAAGGCGCAGTGGTTAGATTCCCAAACATTTTGCTGGAATC
>ML785003.1:137537-165069 GCA_009831015.1 Picea engelmannii
GACAAGCCAAAAAGAAAAATTCAAATTCGAGGTGCCAAACATATTATCAATGTCCCACATGAGGAATATCAACCAGAAATTTGTTTTGCGATGCCCATGACTTACATACCGACTAGTGGACTGAGATACTATCAATAAACTGTCTAAGTTTTGATTAAGAGTAATAAGGTTCATCAATTCAAAGCTTGAAAGGGGTATGGTGTCTGAATCTTTGCTTCTTTTTACCCAGAGATTAAATTTATCTAGGGTGAGTTTTACTTACATCTACCCAGAGGAAGCAATAATTATGAGCATAATCAGCCTTGACGAAGAGAAAAATAATTAAATGGAAAACGCGCAGACTATTTCCCCCTCAAGATGGTCGTGAAAAACACTTAGAAAACATAGGTAAAGGTGTGTAAATATCTATGATTAAAAAGGGTAAGAGCGTTGATTAAAAGATTAAATATCTGAGTGAAGAGTGGTAAAAAGATGAGTAAAAGTACCCATCAGAACCTTGCAGCAAGAGCATACCAGCTCAGAGAATGAAGGGAGGGAGCATGAGTTTAATATTCACAAAAATTGCAGAAAAAACACGCCAAACACATGGAATCGAAAAGGGAGAAAAATCGCAGAGTGCTACCATCAATTGTTGAGTGGGAGAAAAAGGAGATGAGTGAGAAACCAAATAAAATCACAGATCAATCCATTAAAATTTAATGTTGGGGTTACTGACTTCGCTAGAGAGTAATATTCAGAGAGTGTTGGGTGCACATCAAGGGAAAAAGTCGTGGTCATGTCTCAACTAGAAGGGTGGGGATCAACATTCTAATACACAACTTTTCAAGCTCAGAAATAATTAAAAACCAAGAATTCATTCAAAATCAAGCCTAGAATTTATAAAGCATCAAGGGTTGTCTAATCCATCCTAAAATTTTCAACACACTAAGACATAAAAGAAAACATGATTGAACGAATTAAATCCTAATTCAAATCTCAAATTTTGATAAATACCATTATCGTCGACTGAGATGTACTTGATGATGTTCTTCGGAAGCTGTCATTTCCTCCTTGCTCCCGCTTTCTAATCATCGAGACTTCACCGGTACCTCCCAACCAACACTATGGATACTCTTCTTCCCCCTTATCCCCCTGAGCCGCAAAGGGGCCACACACAAACACAACAACAAAATTCTAGTTCCTAGCTTGCCTCGCACGTTCAAGCTACCACTCTCGTTCTTGAGTTGGGTATTCCAAATCTCACAAGTAAAATCAGTCAAAGAAATTCTGGCATAATAACTTTACTCATACTTGTCATGATCCATTCCTCTTCCGAGCCATTTCTTTTATAGATTTTTTATTATTGACCACTTTCCATTTCCACATTCAATTTGTTTCATTAAAAAATAATTAGGAATTACTCCCCATGTACACTTGTCACTCATTCCCTTAGTTGCACCAATAAATTCACCGTTTAATTTACTTAATTGTTAATTTTCCTCACCCATCCTAAAAGCGCTCCTAAAATCATTGCTAGATGACCCTTCATTCCCTCTATTTTTTTTTAATGACTGACGTCTTTCTAAAACTTAGTTGTGTTTAATTTAGGAAAGTTCTTTAGTTAGACTAGACTAGATTCATTTCTATGCTTCCACATTCCTTTTTACATTTATTTCCTTTCTTATCTTAGTTCCAATTTGGTATTCTTTTGCACACATTTATATAATTAAATCTTTAGATATAAATTTTTACTCTTTCCATTCCTAAATTGATTTTTCTTCATCCCCCATCATTTATTAAATTTATAATTTATTTTTTTTAGTCTTCTTACCCACTTTAGACTTAGGCTCAATTTTTAAACTAGGCTTAGAATTTTTTAGGAGATTTTATAATTAATAAAAATTACTCATTTAATAATTATTTTAAGTTCGACAGTGTCAAAACAAAAATTGTTTTCTAGGCACCTAGGGTCATTGACTCACCTTTACTAAAATTGTGACGTGTCCTTCAAGACGCACTCTGTGCTCCAAGGGTTCCAATCACCTTTATTCAAGTTTTATTTATATGACGTGCCCTTCAAGACGCACTACATTCTCCAAGGGTGCCACTCTCCTTTGACTGGTTTTGGTAGTTGTCCAATCCTTAGACTCAATACTCCATCAGATGATCTTGTGAGAGACTAAGGGCCTCTAGGGAATAAGGACCCTACATTATTACGCTCCCTTTAGAATCTTCGTGAGCGACTATCTCAGTCTTCCCTCACGACATCGCGGATCTCTCGAACTAGGTAATTGTTAACCTACAATTTGAGCCATGACGAGAGTGATAGTAGGCTTTGGCAGGGATTCTACCACACCTCTCCCTCAATATCTGGTTTTTTTGTATGGACCCTTTACTCATGTGAGTCTAATTAGAAAGTAATCATCAATCTGCATCCATCAATGAAACATTGTCAATGATCCATAAACAACATCATAATATACCTGATCATATGTCACATATGCATAAATAGAAATACCCAAACCATATACAGTCCACTCCCTGACTCGATCTGGAGTCCAAGGAGGTCCATTGATTCCATTGGTACCCTGAATATGTCAAGTGTCTTGCACACTTAGGAGAAACCTGTCAATAGCACCTGTCTATACATAGATATCAAATAACATAATATAATAATTCAACAACATCATCATCGGAATCCATAAGCGAAACAAACAACCATATACAAAACCGAATCACTTCCACACAAGTGTCCGTAAAGAATAATTCAAATCATGTGTGTGCAAGAGAGGAATGTTACATACACCCCCTCTTGGTTTAAACTTTGTTTCAAAGTTTCACAGTATATGTGCAGTAAATAAAGTATCTGACAAGATCTAAATGTCTAACTATCAAACAAAAATGGAAATTTTTGGTGCATATCATATGCATCCTCCCAGGTAGCCAAGTGTGGACTATAATTTTCCCACTGGACCTTGACCCGGTCATTTTTTCGATGTTGTAGTTGTCGAATGAAATGGTCTATAATGTGGATTGGCTCTGCCATGAGTGCACCATCGTCTCACACCTGCAAGGAACTCATGTCAATCACATGCGTAGGATCACTAAAATAATGTCTCAAAACAGATATGTGAAAAACATCATGCATACGCCTCAAAGAATCAGGCAAGGATAGTCAATAGGCCAAAGGCCCTTACTTTTCCACAACTTAGAAAGGTCCCATAAACCTAGGAGATAATTTAGCACCCTTTCCAAACTTGATCAAACTCTTGTGTGGTTTCACCCAAAAGAAGACTCGATCACCAACTTCATAAATATGGTCAATGCGACGCACATCGACATAACTCTTCTATTGATCCTTCGCTTCCTTAATCCTTTATCTTATTGTTTTCATTTGTTCTTCCATTTCTTGGATCGCTTCGGGTCCTACCACGACCCTATCCTCAAGTCGATCCAAGATTAAAGGCATCCGACATAGACACCCATAAAGAAACTCAAATGGTGTCATATTAATGGTGCTTCGATAGTTGTTTTTGTATGCAAACTCTACCAGTGGAAAGAACTCCTCCCAATGATTTTGTTGGTCCATCACGTACATACACAACATATATTCCAATATTTGGTTTGTTCTTTATATCTCCTCGTTTGTCTCCAGGGGATACACAGTACTAAAGTTAAGTTGGATTCCCAGTGCCTCTTAGAAACTAGTCCAAAATCATCCTGTAAACATCGACCCTCGATCGGATATGATCCTATTAGGCATGACATGCAATATCACTATATTGCTGATAAAAAATATAGTTATGTTTGGCGCCTGATACGTCGTATGCTCAGGGATAAAATATGCACTCTTCGTCAGAGTGTCTACTACCACAAAAATCGAGTCGTGCCTCCTTGCCATTAGCGACAATCCCATAATGAATTCCATCCAAATGACCTCCCATTTTGATTTTGTAATAGTGTGTGGTTGTAGTAATCATGTCAGATGTCTATGTTCAGCCTTCACTTGTTGACATTCTATACATCTTTCCACGTAGTTGACTATGTCTACCTTCATTCATTTCCAGAAGAATAAGGGTTTAGGTATGCCCTCATCTTTGTGACTCTTGGATGTGACATGTACACTACTCTATGTTCTTCGTTTAATATCAAACTTCTCAACTCAACATTAGGAGGTACGTAAGTCTGGTTATTATACCTCATTAATCCATCATTTTCCATAGTGAATCCCTCAAATTTTGGTACCAACATGGTGTCTTGTATGATATTTTCCTTAACCTCTTTATACCAGTCATCGTCATGTTGAATAGTTAGATTATTTTCATGAATATTCGTTTGGAGAGGTATCACCGAAAATATGTGTGGTCTCAAACTCAACGCATCTGCCACTCTGTTCATTGCTTCTTTTATGTAGTTAATATAAAAATCATAGTCCCTAAGCAATTATGACCAATGCCTTTGTTGCACGTTCAAGTCACTTTGCGTAAAAATGCATTTCAAACCACAGTGGTCCATTTTTAGTTCAAATTTCCATCCAATCAAGCAGTTTCTCCACACTCTTAGGGCATACACAATGGCCAATAAATCCAAATTGTCCATCACGTAGTTCTCCTCATGATTTCTTAACTTCCTTGAGATGTAAGTGATCACTCGACTGTCTTGCATCAAGACTTCGCCTAAGCCTTCCTTGGATGCGTTTATGTGTACCAAGAAATCCTTGTCCATGTTAGGGACCCTTAGTATCGGTGCAGTTGTCAACAACTCCTTGATCCTTCAAAATTCTTTCGCGCACTTCTCGGTCCAAACAATTTTTTTTTTCTTCTGTAATTTTGTAATCGGATTTTCTATCTCCGAAAAACCTTCGACGAACCATCGATAATATCCACCTAAACCCATGATGCTACGTATTTTGGGTACGTTAGTTGTGTAGGCCATTCCATAATATCATCTACCTTCATCGGATCCACATCGATGCCTTTGTTGGAGATAACATGCCCTAATTAATGAATCCTCGTTTGATAAAAGGAACATTTCAACAATTGTATAATTTGTTCTCTCGTAAACACTGTAGCACCAAGTTTAAATGTTCGTCATGTTCTTCCGTCGTCTGAGAATATATAAAAATTTCGTCAATCAATAATTTCACAAACCTTTCCAAGTATTCGTGGAACAACCCATTCATCAATCTCATGAATACCCCTGGGGTGTTTGTCAGCCCAAACGGTAAAACTATAAAATCGTAATGTCCAAACCTCGTCTTGAATGTGGTCTTAGGAATGTCTTCCTCCTTGATCAGTAACTGGTGATATATTGATCTCAAGTCGATCTTTGAAAACACCGTCATGCCTTTCATTTGATCAAACAAATCATATATTCCTGGAAATTGATATTGGTTCTTGATCGTTGCCTTATTCAACTGACAATAGTCAATGCACATTCTCCATGACCCATCCTTCTTCCGTATGAAAATAACAGGTGCACCCCAAGGTGACACACTTGGATGTATAAGTCCTATGTCCATTAATTATTTCAGTTACATTTTCAACTCCTGTAACTCAGGGATCGACATCCAATAAGGCATTCTTTCTATCGGTTCAGTTCCAGGTTTTAAGTCGATGGTAAATTCCAATTACCTTTCGGGTGGAAAACCTGGTAATTCTTCTAGGAATACGTCTACAAACTCTCGTACTCTTGAAAGATATCATATATCTTGAATCCTTTACGCATACTATTTCATAGTTGTAGGGAAGATATGAACCTTAGGGAAACTCCCTTATTTCTTCCTACAATCACTCGTCTTTGTACCTTGTCATCGGTTAAACTCAACCATTTCGTCTTACAATTGAGTATCGCATCATGCGATTCTAACTAGTCCATATCGATCATGGCATCATAAGATCCTAATATCATGACGTACAGTTTGGACTTGTTTACACAATCTCCCAGGTTAAGGATACAATCTATAACCTTTCCTCCAACCTTATACTTGGCTCCCGAAGCCATTTCGACGTAGCTAAATGCATCCTATTCAACTTCCTTTACCTTAATTCTCTTTAGCACTCCACCATAAATAAAGCTCTTTGTAGCACTTGGATCTATCAAAATACAAAAGGAATGGTCAACAATGGTACCTGATGTCTCGAGAACAGTAGAATGGTCCTCATATTGAAGGTTATTCATTGCTACATGAATCTAGTGGGCCTTGCCCAAAACTTATATTTTAGTTTGTTTGGCTGATCTATTTGCTCTGTCCCTCTCAACCAGATAGTCATGCTGGTAATGTGTCTCTCCACATGTATAGCATCCGGTCTTCGGTCTAGTACTCCTAGTCCCCGAAGTAGAATCTGATGGCCCACCAGCCTGGAACCCTGTATTGTTTTGTTGAACATGCCTGAACTGTTGTTGTTGTGGATGACGTTGCTACTGGTATTGTGGTCTTATGTGTAATACCCCAGGTCGATCCCCTATAAAATGTACTGATGTTTGTAGGTTGGCGAGACAATTGTTGATAAGTTGTTAGGATTATGCGTTATTAGGCCAGAGAGCCTAGGCGTTAGAGGACATAAGCCTGATTTTTGTATATGTAATTATGCAGATCATTAATAAAATTATACATCATTGTGTGTAGACCAACCACGAAGAAAGAGTGATGGGGGACGAAGATCCACTAGGCTAGGTAAGGGAGAGGGGGTTGACAGGTTGGAAAGAGGGGCTAACATTAAGGGATTAAGTCCAAGAGAATAATAATTTATTATTATTCCAAATGTTGATTATAAGGATATGTTTTTATCCTAAGTTCCTTTGGGAGGATGGGTGACCTCCAAATGGAAAGGAACGTGCTTCATGGGAGACATGTGTCTGCTCGGGCACATGCATTTTAAGATGGAAATTCAGCTTGTTTGGGGGGGAGGTCTCTTCCCATTCTCCCATCCTTCGCATAACTCGTTTGGCCTCCATAGTCGACCCCTGCATCTTTCACGCACCTTTGAAACCAGTAACCTATGAAGTTGACCTATGTTTTCCTATGAAGAATAGTGTATCTGTACTTTCTAAAAATGTGTTGTGCCTTACCAAATTTTGGATTTTTTCCATTACCTAAGTTATATTGAGCTTTGTTTTTCTCCTCACCTTGCTGGAAAATGAGTGGTTGAAGAAGCGAGTTGTCAGGCCCGTGGTTAAAGAAGCGAGTTGTCAAGCCTGTGGTTGAAGATGCAGGTTGTCAGGCCTGTGATAAACTTTCTCTAGGTGAGAGAGTTTGTTGGGAAGTGATTTTCTCCCAAATAGAGTCCATCACCAGCTACAAATCTTTGAGAATTCCTGGTCTGACCTGTTGCCGAGACCCTAAAAGGGGAAGTGGAGCACCCGATGGAGAGTGGAACAATGAAGATGCATATTCCCAGGGTGGAACAGGCATGTGGGGAATGAGAGTCTGTGAGTAGTGGGTATAAGAAGGCTCATAGGGAGAATCCTTCCAGTTTCATTGTGCAGTCTTCTGTAACCTCATCCTAGTCTAGGATTCCCTTGCTATGGGTGGAGCTTAGTCCCATCTCGGGGGTGACCCACTGCTGAGCGTGATGAGAAGCGTGGTATAAGGCTGGGAGTTTTGTGGAAGGTTTGCATGCAGTTGGTTTAATCTAATTGAAAGATAAGTACATGTCCCTATGTTCAATTACATGTTGTGTATATGTACACATGTTATAATTGATGAATATTTCCTGTATATGTTGTTATATTATGGGTTTGTGTGTGAGTATTGCATGTATGATTTTATTGTTATTTCCGCATTAATCTATGTATGAATTTCTATCAATTCCAGCAAGAGTCTATATGGTAGCAATAATTCTTTGTTATATGTTTTAAATTCATTATACATGCATGTTATATATATATATATGTATGTATGTATGTATGTATGTTCCTTTGTGTAATTTCTCGACATGTTGGTGGATGGGGATGTTACAAATTGGTATTAGAGCATAGAGAGGCATCCATAAGTGGCATTTCCCGGCTTGTTGGTGGTTGGGGATGTTACAAATTGGTATCAGAGCCAAGGTTCAAGCACCGAGCCTGGATGGGCTGGATAAGTGGTCATTAGAACCAAGGTTCAGAGAGAAATGGCACCAAGAGGTTACCGTGGTTGTGTTATGAAGATCAGGAAGTGTAGCGATATTAAAAAACCACGACATACATGGTAATGGGCCACACATTATTGTGGTTCGTTGGAATCTGTTCAGGAGAAGGAGGACAATTCTTGACTGTCAGATCTGTAGAAAAGTGCAGGAGGGTTAATCTGCAAGTCCTTAAGAATTCATGACTTCGGTGAAGCATGTGTTATAGAGGGGAAGATATCAAAGCCCCGAAGTCCCCGAAGTGGATCTACACCATAGATCTAGGGAGAAGAGCTCTACTATTGGATTGGGCCAAAGTTGGATGGGAACCATTAGATCAAGCTAAGGGTGGAAGTTACGGTGCGGTATGAAGGAAAAATATCTCTTAAATCTCCGAAGTCCAGAGCTAATCTGGATCGTCCATCAAGAGGGACACATGTCAGTAGATTGGATTGTTCTAGATTTCGGCATTTGGGAAAATGAGTGTGTGATAAGGAAAGAACTCTCGAAGCCTGAAGTTACAAAGCCCTGAAGAGACGAAGTAGTGAGTCATGATGATGTCACCTAGAGGTGACGTGGACCTCCCCTATACCTGCCACATTCCCCCACATGGAATGTTGTCAGTTGTACTATGTGGGCCCTAAGATTACATGACATAGTTAAAGGTCGGTGGACCCACACTAGCGTTGATCACAATACATCAAGATCGATGGCCAAGAGGTATTGCAGGGACCCAAGTTGCATGGGAGTTAATTCCCCAAGGCGGTCCCGCAATCCAAACCACAATTTTACCAGGGGGTTATGTGTCAGCGTTAGAAGAATTGTGGGATGAAAGGAGGGTTACTCCAAACCGTCGTTGCATGCCCCCACAAATTTAAAGGCGTTAAGTGATGTGACTATTCGACATTTTAGTTCAATTACAGAAACCGTGGGTCACATTGGACGCGTGGCGCCAGTTGTGAAATTTGGATACTTGACACTCCGGAAGAATGGTTCATAAGCGAACGAAAGGAGAAATTTCAAAATTTGTATAATGTCAAGGTGACGAGATGTAATGGCATCACCAAAGTTGACATTGAAGTATTCGGAGATTAATGGTTTTGGGTGTTTGGGGTGTGCGGATGTGAAATCCTCCGAAGTCTCGAAACTCCGAAGTCCTGTAGCTCAGATGCTTGAGGTTCCATAGTGAGTGAAATTCGTTGGATGTTAGGTAGTCGTGGACTATTGATCCACCCTAATTTGTGAGCTTGTCAATCCGTAACTCCGAGAAAATTGTTGTGATGTGATTTGAAAACTTTCGAAGACGGAGGCCCGAAGTCCCGAATAAGCGCCTATCAACCTAGTGCTTGGCCACAACCCATGGTCGCATGGGTTGGGGGCTAAGAGGAAGGGGATAGTGCCCGAAAATTATTGTAGAACAGAGCAGAGCTTAGAAAGAAAAGATCTGTGAGGATTCTTGATGGCTTGAGAACCGTAGAATGAAATCTGAACATTTTCTTGAATCAGATTAGTTTATGAATACTGTGGAAATTTGTTAAGGACTGATGGTATGACAATTTTTTTTTGACTACACATTGTGTTTGCAGAGTTAACAATTGTTAGAACTGAACCGAATTATCGCTTAATGCATAGAAATGGAGGAGACACAAAATGCTTCCAATTCAGAGAATGAATTTGGAGGAATGGATGTCCATTTGGGAGTTGAAGGATCGAACTCCAATGGGCATGGATAAGAGATATATAAGGAGGTAAAAATGATGAAAATCATTGAAAGATTGCAGAAATATATCCAGACTCACCGAGCAGATAACAAAAAGCTCATGAAAGCCAGGGATAAAGAGGGATAATTCAACATAAAGTTGATACAGATCCTGGAAAGGATAGAAAATAAATTGGATAAGGAGAGTGACTCCAGTAAATCATGAATTCATGGGCCTCCTGATGAAAAGAGGAAATCAAGAAGTGTTGGAAGACACCATCATCACTCCTAAGGGCACTCTAAGAGGAGGGCACATAGTAGTTCAAGCCCATCTCCTACCATAAAGCATAGGATATCTGGAGTGGATGAACTGAAGGGAGAAACGAACAAGATTAAACGTCCTACATTTGATGGAGAGCACCAGAAGGGGGAATATGTTGAGACATGGCTTCTTGGCATGAGGAAGTATTTCCAACTGCAGAATTATTCTTCTCACGCAGAAAGAATAATTGCAATGTATCAACTGAAAGAAAATGCATCCATGTGGTGGGATAAACTTGTGCAGGTGCAACACATTAAAGAGAAAAATTTTACTTGGAAGGAATTCAAGAAGTGTTTCGAAAAGAAATAATTAACTAAGAGATACTATGATAGAAAGATGAAAGAGTTCTTTGAACTCAAGCTAGGTAGTATGTCCATTGATGAATATGAGTGAAGGTTTTTGGAATTTCCGAAGTATGTCCCTTTCATCAAAGATGAGACTATCAAAATTCAAAGGTATCTGAGTGGACTGCCACCTTCTATCAGTGACAAGATCCAATATGATGATCCTAAAACTATGGAACAAAATATAAGGAGAGAAAAATGCTTATATGAGAATCAAAGAGAAAATCCCACTTTTTGGAAGTCTTGGGATGACAAGAGGAAGTTCAAGAAAGAATAGAGGCAGAAGGGAAACAAAACTCCTTTTTTCAGAAAAAATCCTTGAGGACAACCATATTTTAGAGAGCAGAGAATGGCTAAGTTAGGGGGGAAAAGGCCAAGGCATACACCCATTCAATGTTGGGGCTGTCAGGGAAACTACAAGTACATATATTTTCCCCACAAAAATGGAAAAGTGAGAGTTTTCCATAATGTTCATCAAGAAGAAACAGTGGAGGACATGTGCAGTAGAATACCAAGGATTTATGCATCCCTGGACAACAAGAAAGTTGAGTTTCAATCACACATTATTGAATTTGAAGGTATGATTAATAACCATACCTTTACTATTTTAATTGATTCAGGGGCTAGTCATAGTTATATAGGTCTTAGAATGGTGGAAAGTTTGCATTTGCCTAGAAGCAAGCATGGAAAATATTGGTTGGTGCAGTTGGTTATAGGAGCCAAGAGAAAGGTTGTTGATTTGCTTAAGTCATGTCCAGTGGACATGAATGGACTGAGCACAAGAGCTGAATTGAACATATTACCTTTAGGTTCCTACGACTGTCTAATTGGGATGGATTGGTTGGACCAACACCATGCCATCCTAGATTGTCGTAACAAGACATTCACTTTCCTGGATGAGGAAGGAAACCCAAGAAAAGTATAGGGAATCCCAAGGGAAGTTACTATCAGAGAAATATCAACAATGCAGTTGATGAAGTGTTACAGGAAGGGATGCCAAATATTTGCATCTCATATGGAAGAAGAACCTAAGGATAATATGTCAAATATTGAAGACCATGCAGTATTAAAATATTTTGAAGATCTATTCCAGGAGGTACCCAGACTACCCCCGAAGAGAGATATTGATTTCTCAATAAACCTGATTGTTATGGGAAATTTTTTTATGGGACTTATTGGTAAATGGGGACATAAACAGATCTCGCTAGATCTACCTAGATCTAGAAAAAAACAGAACAGAATATGATGCTTTCCCTAAGATCTAACCATTGAGTTTACTATTTAACAAGAGATGGGCAACATACCGTTTAAATATCGCTTCCTCTTTATGTTATCATCCTAGCTCTACCCTGGTGCTCCTGTGATATTGAACCTGCAAGGGAACACAAGCCAACCAAAGTGAAAGAAATATAATATACTCAACGAGAACGTATGTATCCGATCAACGAATCATATAATAAAACAAAGCAATTTTTATGGGAAAGAAACATATCATTGTATCATATTAAAATGAAAGTGGAGATTGCAACCAAAGCCTTGATGTCGCAAGGTCCCCTCTCGATGACCCTTTTCTCCAACACACACACTTTCTCTGACCTTGAATGAATAAGATCCACAATGGCTTGATAAACTGAAATGAATCCCTCAAGTATGAACTGAAGTAGAATTCCTCATCCAATTCTTAGTTTGTTCAACATTAATCTTGCTTGAATCAACCTTAGCCTTTTCCATGAGAAATCCCTCTTTATATAGGGGAAAGAGAGATGGCTGAAGAGATTAGAATGATCCCACCAAATCAGAGAAGTAAGTAAGATCCGAACCATACATATGCCACCTCATATTCTAGAAGATCCCCTTCTAGAAATTTCGTGAAACTCGACTTTTTCTTAGTCTTTTGACATCGTCACACCCTAGTTGTAGAGCATCCCGCAGAGACATCACATCCTAGATTTAGAGAAGGGGGAAAAGATCAGATATCGTCACACCCTATGTATGGTGCAGCCTACGATGACCTTCCTTAATAGGATTTTTGAGAAGAGAAAGTCAATTAATTTCCTCATGAAAAAAGGATCTTTTTGGGAACACGAACACATGTTGTCAATGGATCACTTGGTTGACCAAAATAATGTGTAACAGAATGCCCCCCAAAGTATGAGGCTGGAACTCGTGACATCTGAAATACTTTGTAGAATGTGTGAGTCAAAAACAAGGAGCACACTGATTGGGAACCTGGAAATAGTCAAGCATTAGCATAATAATATACCATTGTCTAAGGTAGGAATTCCCATACTCAGATTACAAAATGTCAAGTGATTCATGGCCACTAAATATACAATGTGGATCCATTTCATTATGAATCAACATAGCCACCCAGAATACACTATGGATCTATTCTCTAAAATGACTCAAATTTGGACATAGCCATGAGACATACAAAGTGGATCTATGTGTCAATACAAATCATGAATACTCTGTCACAACCTAGACCAGAATGGTATGATCTAGGGTATTCATTTCCATCATCCCTAAGTACAAATCTAACCATGTGATTACAGGTGCTGAATTGAAACATGGTAGAGACCACTTGATTACCGGTCAATGATGAGATTCGTTAACAAGTACGAGGGAAATCACCATTGATGTCAATGACTCCCAAGGTACCCTAGTACAATCCAACGAATGTGAATAAATGAGTTGAATTCGAAAACTCTATGGAGTCTTCCAATCAGGGGTCAATGATGTGAACCCACTGTTGAAAGAGAAGAAACCTATCATTGAGGCATGCAGGCCCTAAGGTACTGAATGATTTCTAAGTCTTGTTCCTGGATGATGATTTTAAGTCGACAGGAAAATAGTCAACACAGGAGGGCCTTAATGTATCCCCCATCAATGACACGAAATAAGTAACAAATTTGAAGTAGATCAGAGTACAAAGTGATTCAAAACTGACACAGGGAAGGCCGACATGGTAGAATATTTACAATTGCAGATGGACGAATCGATAGAAGTCTTGTTTAGGTTGGACTTCTCTTGAACATATGAACGACACGACAATGGTCTTGGCAGCATTAACTTAAGGAGGACCCAACACATGGACATGAGGATGGTCAAATGAGAGAGAATGGATTTCCCAACCTAGATACAATGATGAAGGGGGGTGTCATGTTCAAGAGAGACTCTTACTGCCACTAACACAATTATAGAGACACATTCCTTTCCCAAATTTGCCCCCCACCATTTTTGGCGAGTACCTCTTTATTTTTACGCAATTTTGAGGAGGATAACATATGTTTGTTGATGTAATCTCATCCTTCAAAGTATGTTTAACGAACCCTAAGAAGGAGTGGTTTGGTACCATATGGGTCTTTTGATGTTTGTTTAATGAGTCCAAAGAAAGAAAACTCAGGGGTTTTTCATGTTTAGAGAGTCTGAAAAACACTTAAAGAAAACTCCATCAGTTCCTTTTTCATAAATTAATCTGATGAGACTGAAAAAGTGATAATATACCACTCATCAAATGTTTTCTTCAAATACTTTTACGAGTGTGAAAACAACAAGGTCACTCGACAATATTTTCGTTTTTTACGGAGCGTGAAAAGGGATTAAAGGATACTCCATAGGTTTCATTTTTTGTGTTACCATTACGAGTTTGAAAAAGCGATAAAAGTATACTCAGTTACATTCTCATTGATTAACTAGCACGATAAAGAACAAAAACTAAGCTCAGAGTTTTTCCTAAAAAAACCTAAAAGGATCTGTACATGTGACAAATAAAAAACAAACCAAAAAATGAATCTTTTTTCCAATGTTTTCACTCCTAGACTTTCTATCAACAAAAATTCAACACTTGCAAAGTCATTAGGACTTTAGGGTTTAGGTAAAATATATAAAATAATATAAAAATACAAATGAAAAAGTGAAAAATTCAATAAAATGGCTAAAAACTTCATTTCACTATTCCATTTGTCATTTCACCCAAACCTTGCTCGAAAACCCCTCATTTACCTCGATTTTCCACTGCGGATTGCGGAGGGAACAATAGATAATTTGATGAATGGTCTCCACAGAACATGTAATTTTCATCTCTTTCAACTTTCCATGGATCAAAATTGTTTTTTCATTGGTTAGAAATAAATTTTTGAGTTAAGTTTTTTAGGGTACCTATACGCAGAGGTCGTCGCAAGCGCCCTATATCAGGACCTGTGAAGATCTAGGTTTGTTGTAGGTAGCCTTAAATCTAGCCTGCGATGACTCTGCACTGTGTAGATGCCTTGGCTCATGACATGCACAACTCAAAAAGTTTTTTAAGATGAAATTGCCAATAAAAAATCTCCAGGGAAGAAGATAAAGATGATAACCTCTCTCTATTGTTCCATTCCAGGTTTTCCACGATAAAAATGTTGGAATGGAATGAGAGAGAGAGCATGAGGAGGAAGACTACTTTGTCGAGAATGACCCGGGAATGGTAATGGCCCTCCGGCAATGTGGCTTGTTGAAATTCTTCAAAATCCAGGGTATGAGGGCCCAACCAAGATTACTCGAGTACCTAGTTCACATGTGGGATGTGAACGAACAGGCGTTTCGTGTGGGTGATCACATTATTAAGATAGATATAGAGGATATCTAATTCTTGATTGGGATATCTCGTTGTGGGTCCTGAGTAACACTTACAGGTAGTAGGGGAGGCGACGATCCTATGAACCACTATATCAATGCACATTGTGTGTCAGGTACTCAGAATCATAGCGGTAAAGTCGCTATAATAGATGTATGAGAATTGCCTCTATGGACCATCCTATATACCATCACACACATGGAAGGGAGTGTAGCTCCTCATATGGCTCTTCAAAGCTATTTTTAGTATGCGCTGGAATGTATGGAGCTCCGAGTTTTCAACTGGTGTGAAGGGGTTCTCAAGAGTATGAAAAAACCACTAACCAAGTGCAGGAGTGGTGATCAGAAATAGTTTAGATACAGTTCTATTTTGGTATCCTTCTTCCTAGAGAGGGTTCTAGTTGTATGGTTACAGGTAGAGTGGGGTATACCTTCCCCACAGGATTTGAGAATGAAGAGGTGGGTCAACCTCATGGAACGACACGTAGTTCGTCCTATCATTAAATATAATGATGTGTTCCTTGACTGGTTGAGAACTCAAATGCTCATGGTCGATGACTATGCATATGTCGGGCTAGATTTTCAACAAGATCTGGATTTGTCTCTTCCTGAGGGTTCCCAATGGGGGGACATAGGTAAGAAGGACATTTTGTTTTTATGATGTTTTTGTGATTTTTAATAATATAATATGTTTTTTATGTTGTTTATCCGATGACTAATCAAATGCTCTTTAAGGATGAAAATGTGGGACCTTACCTAACTCCAGGTTCATCCCCTATCCAGAGGCGAGGGGAGAGAGTTGACATAGCAAGACTAGTTGCTACCGACTACAAGACTATAGAACAAAACTTGGAGGGGCTCACGGTGAAATCCCAGATGCCTCTATTGATTATATCTCGAGGCATTACCAGTGCCACACAGTGGGAATATATGCTTCCATCGGTCGACTGCTCCATAGAGTAGCACGGGAAGTCGCATGTTATAGAGAGCAGCATCCTTTATGCTCTATTGTATATGAAGCCATGTGCTTCACATTTTTGATATTTTGGTCTTCGGACAAAAACACTTTTTGTAAAACTTTTATCGTTATATATATATGAGGCTTCTATAGCTTACTTGTTGTATATACAAAGTGTGATTGGATTTTATAAATGTCTCAAATGTCTTTCTAACACATAATTATCCAAAAGCATATGTTAATTTATTTAGACATCTAGGAATGTGTTGATATTCAATGTAATCAAAATGACGTTTCAAGAGGTGAATT
The DNA here is from genome assembly GCA_009831015.1 of Picea engelmannii. Taxonomy (NCBI): domain Eukaryota; kingdom Viridiplantae; phylum Streptophyta; class Pinopsida; order Pinales; family Pinaceae; genus Picea; species Picea engelmannii. Next base: position 153,871 of record ML785003.1, read on the forward strand.
CGTAAATATACCCATAACAACGTAGGATTTCGAATGGAGTAAACATTACTCTACTATAGGACTAATAAATTTGAATCGATTCATACAATAAGATGACATATTTCGAGTGAAACAACGTCGATCAATAATTCGATGATTGCACTGTATTCTGCAATATTGTTAGTTGCACGACCAAGGAAAACACCATGTAGACTAATCAATTCATCTGTAGGTGCATAGATTTCCCAAGCAGCAAATTCTAAGTTTTGAGTAATGCGACCAACACCATCAGCAAAGCCAATTTAGGGTAGCGAAGACACCGACATCTAGAAACCAAGCACAACGCAAGGTAAGCAGTTGAAGGTCAAAACCAAACAACGAAAAAGAACACAAGAGTATGATACACTAAAAGTACAAGCACTCGTGCAAAAATGACTTAAGCATAATACTTCTTTAAGTAAAGCCCATTTCTGGGTTCATTCAAAGGGACTCCATCATAATCAACCAGCTCATAAGCTCCCTTCTCCAGCACACGTTTGACAATGTAAGGACCTCACCAGATGGCCCTGAATTTACCGGCCCCTAGTAAATCACGATCTTGCTCATAAAGAAGAGCTAGATCACCTTCAGAAAAAACATGTGGCTTGAAATGTTTGTCGTATTGGGCTTTAACACATTTCTTCTGAGTTTCAATAACTAAGGCGACATCGTGACGAGTTTCATCTAGTTGCATCAAATACAAAAGATGCTCCTCTTTGGTAGAGGTATTGGGGAGAAGTTCAACAGCTAGTTTCAAAGACGGTATTTCCATTCAATCGACAAGATAGCTTTGATACCATAAAGTAACTGGAAAGGTGTGAATCCTATGGCAGACTTGACGGATGTTCGATAGGCCCATAATGATGAGAACAACAACATGTGCTAGTTTTTCTTATGAATTCCTATCATACGTCGAAACATAGTAATGGGAACTTTGTTGTTTTCTTCAACCTAGCCATTGGCCTGTGGATAATAGGGGGTTGAGTTTTCATAGTGAAGACCCAAATTTTCATTAAGTTCAGACATCATAAAATTTTGAAAATGACTATCATGATCAGTAACGATGGCTTGAGGTAAACCAAAATGAGTAATGATATGATTGAATATGAAAAATGCAACAATTTTCCCGGTGTTATTGAATTTAGGCATCGCCTTGACCCATTTAGTGAAATAATCCATAGCTACAATGATGTATCCATGCCCCCCTACCGAGTGAGGGTTACATGTCATGAAGTCGACGCCCCATTTGGTGAATGGACCAACGGAAACTACAAAATGTAAGGGACCGGGATTAGATCTTATCTTTTTATTATAAGTTTGGCAAACATGGAATTTATGGACGACAGTAATGCAGTCCTTAAACAAATAAGGCCAGAAATACCCTGTTCATAAGATATTTTGGGCAGTGGCATACCCAGACATATGACCGCCACATGGTCTGGAGTGACAATATTTCAAAGCTTTCTCAGCTTCATCGTAAGTAAGACATCGTCAAAAAATGGAATCAACATCGTGGCAGTAAAGGGTGTCACCAAGAATGATGTATTGGCGGGCTTGATACCGTATATGACGATGATATGTACTAGATAGATCGGGTCAAAAAGTTTGAGTCTAGAGATATATATTGATATCTCTATATCATACGTCATTAGAGTTTATCAAAAAAAGGGATTCGTCAAGCAAGGAATCCTCAGCCACATTTTTTGTCTCAGGGGAGGGGAGGTCACATATCAATTCAGAAAAAAAAAAAAAAAAATATTGGACTTAGCGCGTTCAAACTCCAAGTCGAACTCCTGGAGAATAACTATCCATTTGGAGTAATTTCCCCCTAGCAATTGTCGAGTAAGGATATTTTGCATGGGGTTGCAATCAGAAATAATAGTGGTTCTGCGTAATAAGATATAATGACGAAAATGTTGGACAACTTGAACAAATGCCAAGGCCAGTTTCTCCACATGTAGGTATTTTTTCTCTGTAGTTGTGAGACTCCAAATAAAATAGTATATCACATGTTCTTCATGTGAATCATCCTCTTGGACTAATACCATAGCAATGGTAGAGTCTGAAGCAGCTAAGTAGAGGAAGTAATCTTGGCTATAGTCAGGGGGAACCAATAATGGTGTACAGGTTAAGGAAATTTTCAAATCTTCAAAGGCTTTGTTTGTGGTATCGTTCCATAAAAACTCGTAACCTTTCTTGAGTAGTCGAGTGAAACCCTTCGTCAATTCATCATAATTGGGGATGAAACAATGCAAAAAAATTTCCTTCCCTTGCAAACTTTGGAGTTGGCGTAGTGTGGAAGGAGGAGGTAGATTGAGAATAAGCTCAACCTTCAAGGGATCTACTCGGATCCCGTTTATCGACACGATAAAACCAAGAAGTTGTCTGGAATCCACACAAAAAACACATTTTTGTGGTTTCAAACATATGCGATAATAACGACAGTATACAAAAATGGCCCTTAAATGTGTTAGGTGATCTTGGCGACACATGGAATGCAATGGTAGATCGTCAAGATAAGGTTGCATGATGTGCTTAATATCATGGAAATCATAAGACATAGCGCGCTGAAAAGTTGCGCCAACATTCTTGAGACCAAAGGGTAATTTTCGGTAGGCAAAGGTTCCCCGAGGGAAAATAAAAGCAGTCTTGTGTTGGTCCATATGAAAAATATTAATTTGATTATAACCAGAGAAACCATCCATCAAAGAGAATATTTCACTCCCGGCGTAGTTGTCGACGATCTGGTCAACGAAAGGGGTTAGGTAATTGTCTTTAGGACAAGCCTTATTTATATCCCTATAATCTATGCAAATGCATATCATACCTTGTTTCTTATTCACCGGAACTAGTTTGGATACCCAATCATTCAAAGCCACGGGATAGACAAAGCCATCTTTAAGAATTTTTTCAACTTCAATCTTGATAGCAACATCTTTGCATGGATGTACTAGGTGAAGGCTCTGTCAAATGGGTTTAGCGTCCAGGTATGTCTTAATCTTGTGTACAATGATATCAGGATCAATACCTGACATTTCTTCGTAACTCCAGGCGAAAAAATCAAAAAATTCTTGGAAAAGGGATTTTATAAGTGTGGAACTCATCAGTAGAACATGAGGCCCTGATATGAACATTCTCCAAGACTTCGGGTTTAATGGATATTTCAAGGGGGATGGTAGGTGAAATGTTACTCAAGTTCCCTTCGTACAAAACATTGTGTGTTGACTCAGGAACGGAAGAAATAACCACAACGTTCAATGGAGTCGAAATTCATTGGTAGCTCTCTATGGTATCATGTTCTAGGAAGAGAATGGAGTGATTATGCCCATCGCCCTAGGGAGTGTCTTCCATATACACGACTGACATTATCATATCATCTGTAGGAAATATCACGTGAAACAGACCAGGAGATGAATCACAGAGAGAGGGAGGGGAGGGGGTTGTCGATTGAATAGCTTGGTAAGTCGACTCAACCGGACTTAAAGGCATATTGTCACCATAATGAAGGTAATATCCAGATCCAGGTACTACACATGGGTCATGTGACTTAGGGGTTTCACGAACAGTGGTCGATATCATGTTAATAGAGGAAAAAAAAGGAGGGGGAATATCGACTGTTGGGATTGGAAATGTACCCATAAAAGTTAAATCTTTCAAAACACCCACACCTAAATTCTCATAACCAAGAGGTGTCTTCAAGATAAAAGGAACGTTTCTATTACGGGAATCAGAATTAAGGAAGGCCAGTTGGTCAATAGTAACGACCTTTCCTTGGTGCGGGAATCATAACACATGGAAAAGGGTAGACACAACTTCATGCATGGAATCAATCCAGGTATGGCCAAGTAAAAGGTTATAATCAAGAGGTGCATTAAATAACTCAACCTCGACATTGACCGACTTACCTTCCAATGTAATATACAATGAGGGAAGAACACCGTAAGTTTTAAAACCTATATTGTTTAAGTCCTTAAGTGTATTGTGTGATTCGGTGAGGGTTGGAGAGCCAATGGCTTTCCACAAATTAAATGACATAACACAAGTCGAGGCTCCTTCATCAATAATAGTTCTACAAATATTCTTGTTTTCGACAACAACTTGGATATGAAATGCTAACTGAGGAGGGAGCCTTGGAATGTAATCTTCCAAGTCAAAGATTATTAAATTAGTATCTGTGGGATCAATTCCAACAATAGCCTTTAACAGTGCCTTTCGTTGAGTAGGAAAACTTTGAAGGACTTAGAGAGATGACATTGCAGAGGGTGCTTGCGCAAGGTCTTCTACAATACTGTAGTTTTGGGAAGCGCGTGTGTGAGGATTAAACACAAACTTTCGAACAACACCCTTGGGAGGGGGGAAAAGAATTGTATCAAGACCCGGTTGTTCGAGATGAAGAGGACCATTTGGAGGTGAATTTGGGGGAGAAGTTTGAACCAATGAAGGTGGTATATCATCAACTTTCTCCTTTCACGAAGAGTAATCTTTGGCTCGAGTTGCGACTGCAACTTCGTTCTTTTTAGAGTCACCAGTACACATAAGGATATAAGATGAGGTAGAAGGAGAATCTTGGTCATGAATGACCCGTTGGGCTTGCTATTGAGAAGGGAAAGATTGTGACCAAACGACAGGTGTAGGAGGCTTTCCGATCCCTTGGAGGATCTCAGTAATCTCAGCGCGTCTTGGACAATATTTCATGTAATGATCGTCACCACAAATAAGACAAGGGTAACGAGGTTTACATTTATTTTTCTCATCAATGGTTTTCATTTTGGATTTATCATATTGTGGATTATTATTCTTTTCCTCCTTTTTCTTACCCTTCCCTTTCTTTTAATTTTGATTTTTCTCGACAGGTGTGTATTGAACCTAATTAACCTCAGTAGTCTTACTGGAGGAAGGAGTAGAAGTAGGAGTATTTTGTACATTGGAATTATTATATTTGGGATTGGTGTGACCGACGTGTGAAGACTGGGTCTCAGCATGAAAGGTGCCAATCACACCATCAACAACATGATAAGATACTAGAGGTGTTGGGGTAGGGTTTTTGGAAGGACGAGAAGCATCAGGGATCAAATCGTAAAGTGTTATCGTTTGTGAATAAACGAGATCTAGATACTAAGAACGACTAATGTCCTGCTCTTCAGTGACAACACCACCCATGGAAACATCACAAGTGATGGTTCCGATGAGTGATTTGGTAAACCATTCGACCAATAGTTGATCAGGAAGGGGAAATTTGATTAAACATCTTCTCCTCCTCCACTCATGGATGTTATCAAAAATATGAGTGGACGAGGATTGTTTGAAAGAACTCAAAATTTTGGTTCTTGTCTTGTATCGAATTGGCAACTGGTAATGTGTCAAAAAGGCCATGGAGAGGGTATTAAAGTCATTAAAGAATCCTCGTGGTAACTCAATGTACCATTTTGCTTCCGAACCTGTGAGAGTTCGTTGGAAAAGTAGTAATTTTATGGAGTCATCCATCAAGGAGTTGGATGAACACCATAGATGAAAATTCATAACATTATTGTTTGGGTCTTCTCCTTATCGAACGTCAAATTTAGGAATGTCAGATGGTAACTTGGTCGGTATGACGAGACAATAAGGAGAATATAAGATAGGATCATTCAAAATCCTAGACAAATCAGGTAAATCCAAAGTGGCTAGAAAAGGAAACTGTCGGTTCACTTGAGGAAACTGGTAGTTCTGAGGGGGAAGCCTCGTAGGTATACCAGTAGGACCATAAGCAGTCTGTAGATAATTAGACGGTCCTAACAGATTTGATTGTGGAGGAGTTTGACGCAAATATCCCACATGGTTGGGTTGATTAGGTATATTCCCTTGAAAAGGAACATTTGATTGAAAATTTTGACCCCAAGTGGGATTCAAAGGACCTGGATACAGTTGATCGAGGTTAGGGGGTACAAAATAATTGAATTGAGGATGTTTCCCCCCAGACGATTGTGGATTTCCTTGGAAAGGAAGATTCCAAGGTTCAGTTTGTAACACATGTATGGTTTGTCCATAAATTGGGTTATGGACTCCAACCTGAGGTTTCCCCCCAAGTTGAGGTTGTGCCCCAATATGAGGTTGTCCCAAAAATTGAGGTTGTCCCCCAGCTTGAGGTTGACCTCCAACAGGAATATGGAAACCAGAAGTGACATAATGGTTGGTGCCTCCAACTGGATTGGAGCCACTAAGTCCAGGATGGTGAGATCCTCCTAACAAAGGTGGAGGAGAAACGTAAGGCCCTCCAGAGAGAATTTGGGTAGGTGTAGGAAAAAAATAACTCGTAGTGTTATACCCAGGAGGATTAAAAATTCCAAAACCTCTAGATGGAATCTGGGTAGGGATATAAATGGAAGTACTCATAACTCTATACCCAAGGGGAAGTGAAGGATTTGGTCTAGGTGGAAGTGGTGTCCCAATTGGAGCTTGGGTGATAACTACATTCCCGATAGAAATTGTGGTAGCTTGTGGGACCATAATAGAATGGGCCATCTGGAGAGGAAGAATTGAGTGAGAACAAACCAAAAATTGGTTTGAAACGATGGTGACACTACTAGTAGTACCATTGAAATGGTCTAAAGGTAATGTATAGGTAAGAGACATCTCAGGAATTTGCGATGCCATAGATTGATCAGGACTGCCTTCTAAGTTACCATACAAATCACGTACTTTCAAAGGGATGAAACTAGGATTAGAAGCTCTGACAGTGCAAGTCGGGGTCCTAAATGATTCACTATGAAAAAATGGATCCTATACTCCAGATCCTGCATTAGGTCCTGTAGGTACTTAAAAAATTTCATCAACAACAATTTATCTCGATGAGTTCATCCGAAACATACATGGATTTCGTACAACACTCAATAACAGATTGACAAGGAGTTGGAAAACCTCTAAGGAGTCTGAAACAATTCAAAATCCTTCCAAAGAGTGTGTTCTTCCAACTTCAGAAGCTACTTCGTTATTGACTACTCCCTTAGGAGGGCCTTCTGGTGAGTTAGGAAGCAAAGGTTAGTAACCTTCCAAATCTTCCAGTGGTAAACCTTTCATCCTATGTGAATGACGAAGATCGATGTTGGTTGAACCAAGTAAAGAACAAAAAAAATCTATGGCCAACTAGAGAAAACAAACAACACTCGCTAATAAAATCTAGAAATCAAACCAAGCAAACAAACCTTCTTGTTTCAAAGTCACTAGTTGGTGATGAAATCCAACATCATAAAATCAAGACAAGAAGGGGCTGGGATAAGAGGGTGGAAAAGTTACATTGATGACCTTGTTATCACTCTGTAATTTCTCGGCAAAAGAAGAAATTGACGGAGGTAACTATTTCAACCGCTTGGAGTCTTGGATCTAGCCATCCAAGACCCAGAGAGGGCTCTCTCTGTATGATTTAGCTTGGTTTAGAATAGGATATTAGGTTAGTTATGAGGTATTGGAGTTTTTGGTTTTTAAATGGTTGGTTTGGGACCATAAAGAGGGCCATTGGGCAAATGGGGTATGCGCTTAAATATATGATTGACTCTCAAATCTAGAAAAAACTCTTACACAGGGAAAGGTAGTGGAAATGTTGGATTGAATCAAGTTTTAATGGTGTCAAATGAGGAAAAAGCAGAGGAGAAAAAGTCAAGCAAAGGAGCATTTAAGAATTCCTAAACTGAGCTTTTAGAAGAGAAACATTAAGACTACCAAAAGATCAGATGCATAGTATTTCACCAATAAATTCTACTCTAATACTATTTTTTGACAATAAGAATTTGAAAACAAGTGAAATGATAATAGGAAAAACACTTAACAGAGAGACGAAACGCCACCAACACCTCGACACAAGAATCCTGTCAACAGTTTGTCTAATACTGGCTGATCATTTAAATGTTACAGATTATCCTCCTGAAATAGTAAGGCCTACAGTCCACCAAAAAACAAATCAACCCCCTCACAGGTCGAACCCCCTTTTTTGTATTTTACATCTTCATATATAGAAAAAATTCCTTCAGCCTTCAAAACAATAACAATAAATTAAAGGAAAACTAAATTTAGAAATCGTTGCTTGGTTGTCACGAATTTGCTGGAAGGTTGTTGATGCCTATCCTCGAATTATGGAACTAATGGCCACTTGTCCCTTTGACTATTGGTCCTCTGTCTAGGAAAAAGAGATACTCTGCCACCTGATGATGATCAAGATACCATTTGTTTTATGAAATCTGGGATAAATATATTTATATCACCTCTTCCTCAACTGTTGCCTCAGATTCTGGAGATGATATTTTTCTTACTGGCTTTGCTCCTGTAAATGCTCAACTATAATTTGAATGCCCTGTTGGAAAGTGCCACTTGTGCTCTAATGCTGCTCCAAAATATTGAACAGATTTGCCACCTGTTCCTTTGCAATATTAACAAGCTGATCATAATTTTCATGGCCATAGTAGAATGGCTCCTTGCGAAATATTATCATGCAACCAAGGCTCCACATATCTAGTGGATAATCACAGTCCTGCGAATTGACAAGAAACTCTGGATCTTGATGCAACACTAACATTATACTCCTTCCCAGGATGATAAAATTCTGCAAAAATGGAGTGAGATATCTATTGTCTTGCCAAAGAAAACCACCATCTATGACATGACCTGAATCTAAGGCAAAGCTATAATGGATGGATGTTTGTAAGATCCTAAGAAAAGATTCATTGATCTCTTGGATTAAACCATGACTCCAACATCTATTTTCCAGCTTCGAATTCTACATTAATAAACATGCTTGGCACTAGATTTCCATGCATAGTGTACATTGATGCTCTCCTCGACTTTGGTGTTCAGATTTGACATTTGGTGATCGGTGTGACTATTCCTTTTCTCCAGCGATCATCAACACCAACCTCACTATTCCTTTACTCTGTATAAGAAAACAAAGAAGACAACCTCTGCACATAACCTGATAGGTAGAGTATCCTTCACATATACAATGAAATCTTTGTTTACACTTGGTATTTACAAAGGTGAATCGAAACTAGAATGCGTCCAAAATACAAGAAAATGGGGTTGCTCTCTGTTCGTTCCATATTTGTGAAATTGTTGTGTCACAGGTACAATCAGATAGTCATTAAAATGCTTGATACATTGGCAGTTTGTAGGTAGAGTGCTTCAAATATGACATCGTCTCCACTCTAAAAATCTCTCTTTCTATGACTTCTTCAATTGGAAGAATATCAGGATGCCCCCTGTGTAAGAGACTCTTCAACACCATTCCAAAATATTTCTCGATTGTTGACTTAATCTTTTCCTGGACTGCGAAATTAGACACATGATTTCCCTTTATGCATGTGTGCTTTCCATGCATTTGACACTTGAGTTTGCTAGGTATTTTGTTTGCCACCTGTGGATTTGATCTCGGGCTTTTGATTGTCCTGTTGCTTGGTGCCTTGCGTTTTGGGCATTGGCTTGGTTCGGCTCGTGGTCTTGGATATTAGCCCCGCGTGGCTCACTAGGCGGTTACTAAGATCATGTTGTGGTCTTGTGCAGGTGTTGGAGCATGGAGCGGGAGCATAAACTTGGCCTCCAGGCTAAGTTTTGATGAAAAACACATAAAACAAAACCCAAATTTAGGGCAGAAGCTCAAAAAATATAAAATTCATTGAAAACTAAAGAATTATGCCCCATGATGTGTCCATGGGCTAGAAAACTCGGAAAAATTACAGAACGCCTGAGAAATGACAGAAATACAAAGTCGAGGGTGATGAATATGAAAATTAGAGAGCCATTTTTTTTTTAATCTAGGTACAAGCTTTTGGTCGCAAGGGGTACACAAAAATTGGTTTCTAAGCGATCGAAAGCTCTCTCTTCCAGTAGCTAACATAAAATGAGACTCTACTCTTTAACGACCGAAAAAAAAACCCCTGTGTGATAATAGCTGAGGTGAATTGAGATATTTATGCCACTTTTACATCTTTGTTGTGCATCGTGAGCAAAAGCGTAATGCCTAAAAAAGATGACAGTCAAAATATTGATTTCCCTATAAATTATAGGGTCCTAACAGACCTACTTAATGGACTTACACCCTGGTGAAATATCCCACACATAATCATGGGTATACCCTCCAAGGATCCCGAGTGAGTTTGGCCAACGTCGATTCCAGGTACCATGAAGATTTGCCCCTCCACATTTACCTCATGTAAAGATCCTAGAGAGATATGCCACTAAGGTTACCAACTACAACAATGATTCCTTGGGAAACAATCGATAGTCTGATCCACACACAAAGGCAGGGTATCTAGCCTGAAATCAACTCGAAAGGATTCCACTCACTACTACATATTGTAAAAATTCCGACGTTTTATTTGCGGCGTTATGGACAAAATTGTCCATATTGTCGCAAAATAGAGGAAATTTATAAAAAAAAAAATTCATGTTGCCCGATAACGTCACTCTTGCCACGTTAACATCGGTCTTGCCACGTTAATGTCGCTCTTGCCACGTTTTCCACTGGAACGTCGCTCTTGCCACGTTTTCCACTGGAACGTCTCTCTTGCCACGTTAACGTCGCTCTTGCCACGTTTGTGAAGATGTATGTCGCAATTGCCACGTTAATGTCGCTCTTGCCACGTTTTCCACTGGAACGTCTCTCTTGCCACGTTTTCCACTGGAACGTCTCTCTTGCCACGTTTCTGAAGATGTATGTCGCAATTGCCACGTTAATGTCGCTCTTGCCACGTTAACGTCGCTCTTGCCACGTTTTCCACTGGAACGTCGCTCTTTCCACGTTTGTGAAGATGTATGTCGCAATTTCCACGTTAACGTCTCTCTTGCCACGTTTGTGAAAATGTATGTCGCAATTGCGACGTTTGCGAAACTAGGTTTTCCCCTCCAGCGGTCACCTTAGTATGTTCACCAATTCAAAATACCAACGGTCACTTAGGACTTTTTTACGTCGAAATTGTAACGTTACAAAATCTATAAATATGTTGCATTTGACGGATGTTGCGACAAGTTTGCTATAATAATGACGCTTCAAAAAGGGTTTGCGGGTCTTCTCAGTGAACAAAAAATAGATATTTGTTTCAGTATAAGTTTGTGGGGAAGAATGTCAGAAAACATTAGAGCTGGGAAAAGAATTAAAGAGGGTGAAAAGGGTGACGGTAAATGTTATTTCCCTTGCAAAAATTGTTGTACTAGACGTCC
>ML785003.1:209307-222558 GCA_009831015.1 Picea engelmannii
TCCAAAAACCAAAGACATGAAATATGGTATAACTACACATATTATATAAATATATTATCAAGGAAAAAATAAGCTAAATGCAATTTGGACATTTGAAAAAAAAATTACAAGTTAAATGAGTACATCAATAAAAAATAACATACCAACCTTGCAAGTTCAAAATCCGAGCTATGTAGATCGAGAATTGGATTTGTTCAACCGGTGGGTGACGGAAAAAATAAACAACTCAAACAAAATCCAAGAACAATGTCGCAACTATAGAAATTGTGTCACAAAGTCTCTTAAAGTTACGTATATATAGATAAAATAGTCAACTAGCCGTTAACACCGACCAATGAGATAGACAAAATTTTCGTCGTTATTGCCACGAAAGTTTGTCGCTATAGAGACGAAAATCCCAACTAGGTTAAATTAATATTTATGTCGATATTGTGACGAACTTTTGTGGCAGTAGCGACGAAAATCCCGCCTTGTTTAAAAAAAATATGAAACTAGTGGAAGCGTGGAAAATTTTCATGGAATAATCTGCCCATATGTAGTAGTGTCATGATTTGGAGTTGGCAGCCATAGTGCATGCCCTGAATAAATAGAGGCACTACCTCATGGGAAGGAGTTTTGAACTGAGGACAGACCACAATGGTATGAAGTATTCATTTGATCAACCAACCTTAAATGCTAGACAAAGTAGATGGTTGGAAGTCCTTTGTGAGTATGACTTTGATATCAATCATATCAAAGGAAAGGAGAACAAAGTGGTTGATGCACTCAACATAAGAGTGCATGAACTACATGCTACAACCATTAGCATGTATCAAACTGATATTAAAGGCAGAATTTTGGAAGCTGCAAATGCAGATTTACAGTATATGGAATTGGTGGCAAAGAGACAACAAAGTAATATGCTACATAAAGTGGAAGATTATAAATTGGAAGCTGATGGAACACTCTTGTAGAAGAATATAATTTATGTACCTAATTTCCCGGAATTGAGAATTATGATCTTGAACGAAATTCATAATGTTCCTTATGTTGGGCACCCAGGATATCAGAAAACAGTGGCAGCAATCAAGAGCCATTACCTTTGGCTAGGTATGAAAAAGGAAATTGCAGAATACATCACCAAATGTATGGAGTGTCAGAAGGTCAAATCTAAACATAGGAACCCAGCAGGGTTACTTCAACCTTTACCCATTCCTGACTGGAAGTGGGAAGTGGTGACAATGGATTTCATCACAGGATTACAAAGAAAAAAAAAGCAACATGATTCCATCATGGTGGTGGTGGATAAGCTTATGAAAGTTATCCATTTTATTCCATTGAAGACCACTCACAAGGAAACAAATGTTGTCGATATATATATGAGGGAAGTAGCATGATTGGATGGTATTCCCAATACAATTGTGTCTGACATAGACCCGAAATTTACCTCAAAGTTCTGGAAGGGGTTATTCAAAGGGTTCATAATGAATCTGAACTTCAGCACTACTTATCATCCCAAGTCTAATGGTAAGACAGAGAGGGTGAACCAAGTTATAGAAGATATGCTAAGGATGTATGTGATGGAAAAAACATATAAATGGGAAGACTAACTACACTTGGTAGAATTTGCCTACAACAATGGGTACCAAGCATCACTGAAGATGAGCCTGTTTGAAGCACTTTGTGTAAGAAAGTGCAACACACCAATAAGTTGGGATAACCCAATTGATAGGATAGTGGTTGGGCCAGATTTTCTCAAGGAAATGGAAGAGAAAATACTAAACATTAAGCAGAGTTTGAAGGCTTCCCAAGACCGGCATAAAAGTTATGTTGATAAGAACAGTACCCACATGTTGTTTAAAGTGGGTGATCATGTTTTCTTGAAAGTGAAAGCCAACAAAAGTTTGTTAGAAAAACAGGACCGTGGAGAAATAAAATAAAACAAATGCGGAAACAAAACACAGAAGATACACAATACAAGAGAGACACAGATTTGCGTGGTTCACCCAGTGTGGGCTACGTCCACCAGAGAAATTGCCAGGTCCTTCCTTTATTATTATCCAGCAAATGAAGGGATACAACCTACAGCAAAACCCACTGTAACTTCCTCTTATTTCTCTCACAGTCTCCTCTCTCAGAATACAATATTCGCCTTCAATCATAGCTGCAATACATTTCCCTCATAAAAGAGGGTTGCCTTCTAGGGCAAAAAACCCTAACATAATCTCTACTGTTAGATCTGCGACCTTATAATGAACGATTCCCCCCTATGCACTCCCCCGTGTGGAAGAGTGTACATACTTCTAGGGTGTAAATACTTCATGGGGTATAAACATGGCTGAAAGCAAGGACCTTTGAATTTGGAAGATAATCAGGCTCCACAACCAACAAAGTTCCCTAAAACTGGGAAACTATTCCAAGTTGGCAGCTAGATATTGTGGGCCATTTGAAATACTAGAAAGGATTGGACCAGTTGCATATATGCTTGAATTACCTGCATCCATGATTGTACATAATGTGTTTCATGTTTCATTGCTTAATAAATATATACCTGATCATAATCATGTGATTGATTAGAATGTGATTCAGGTGGAGCAAGAAGGCGTCTTGCAGGTGCATCTGGTGCGCATATTGGACCGAAAGAGAAAACAACTCTGGAATCGATCCATAGGGATTGTAAAGGTCCAATGGACCTATTACGGTCATGAGGACGTGAAGTGGGAGCATGAGGATGCTATGCGGGCAGAATACCCACATCTTTTTGAATATTTTGAAAATCTTGTTGATGTTGTGTAAATAAATTGCACTGAGGACAGTGCAAAAATAAGGGAAGGGGATTGTAATACCCCAGGCCGATCTCCCTATGAAATGTATTGATGTTTTTAGGCTTGTGAGCCAAGTGTTGATAAGCTGGTAGGCTTATTTGTTATTAGGCCAGAGAGTGTAATATCCCTATGCTGAACCCAATTGTAAATGTAAATGAAAATGTACTTAAGTTGGTGAGTTGTTTGATATTATTTTGATATTATTGACCATGAAGAAAGAAGTTGTAGATTTTATTGCCAAATGTTTGGAATGTCAAAAGGTAAAGTCTTAGCATAGACACCCATCTAGTTTTCTATAGCCATTACCCATTCCTGAGTGGAAATGGGAAGTTGTAACAATGGATTTCATCACCAAACTGCCCAGAACAAACAAGCAACATGATTCTATCATGGTAGTGGTGGATAAGCTTACTAAATTTGCCCATTTTATTCTAGTTAAGCTCACTCACAAGGCATCGAAAATTGTTGATGTTTATATGAAGGAGATTTCTGTATTACATGGCATACCCAAGACAATTGTGTGTGACAAAGATCTAAAATTTACCTCAAAATTTTGGAAAGGATTATTTAATGGATTTGGAAAAAATTTGAATTTTAGCACAACTTATCATCCAAAATCAAATGGAAAAATAGAGAGGGTGAATCAAGTGATTGAAGATATGTTGAGGATGTATGTGATGGATAAACGATCAAAATGGGAAGACTACCTACACTTGGTAAAGTTTGCTTATAACAATGTGTACCAAGTATCTCTAAATATAAGCCCATTTGAGGCACTTTATGGCAAAAAGTGCAACACGCCAGTAAGCTAGGATAACCCAGCAGATAGAGCAGTGGTTGGACCAGATTTGCTTAAGGAAATGGAGGAGAAAATGATAAAAATAAAACAAAATTTAAAGGTTTCCCAAGACAGGAAGAAAAGATATGTTGATAAGGGAAAAACTCACAGGGAATTTAAAGTGGGAGACCATGTATTTCTGAAAGTGAAATCCAACAAAAGTTCCCTGAAGTTGGGGAATTGTTCAAAGTTGGCATCTCGCTATTATGGGCCATTTGAAATCCTAGAGAGGATTAGTCCAGTAGCTTATATGATTGCATTGCATGCATCTATGTCTGTTCATAATGTATTTCATGTATCATTGCTCAAGAAATATATACCTGATGCTAATCATGTTATTGATTGGAATGTGATTCAGGTGGTGCAAGAAGGCACTTTTTAACTGCATCTGGTATGCATTTTGGATCGGAAAATAAAACATCTCTGGAATCGAGCCATAGGGATTGTAAAGGTCCAATGGACCTGGTACAGTCCCGAGGACGCTACTTGGGAGCATGAGGATGCAATGTGGGTAGAATGTCTGCATCTTTTTGAGGATTTTTTAAAATTTTGTGTATATGTGTACATGATGCACTGAGGACATTGCATAAATAAGGGGTGGTGGGGGGGGGGGGGNAATATCCCTAGGCCAAACCCAATTGTAAATGTAAATGAAAATGTACTTAAGCTGGTGATTTGTTTGATATTATTTTATATGCACCTTTCATGGCATAGTGCGTGCATGTACTACGAAGTAAAATGAGGAAGTGTGCACATTCCAAGATACCGTGCGCAAAAACTTAAGTGCGCGCAATTTTGGGGCTAGGGAGCCTTTGTGTATATGTTGTGTTTTATAGGCTGGTAAGCCAGTTATCATAAGCTATGATGCTTATGTTTTGATTAGGCTGGAAAGCCTAGATGTTAAAGGCCAATGTGCCTACTTTTGTATATATATATATCTCATAATTAATATAAAATACATCGTTGCACGCAGATCGACCACGATAAAGAGTATGGAGGACTAAAATCCACTAGTTAGGGAAAGGGTGGGGATAAAAGTTAAATAAAATGGGCTAAGCTAGGGAGATTAAGACAAAAAGGAATATTAAATTAATATTTATTAAATATAAACTATGGATAATTATTTTATCCTAAGTTCCAAAGTTAGGGACAAGTGGGCCAAAGTAGCTCCCAACATGAAAAGTGTCAAGTTGGGGACATGCATACATATTGTGGGGACTTAGTTCATTTTGGGGTCCTTTTTCATCATGCAAACCATCACTCATTCCAACATTCAACCATTCCATGAGCATTCACGCACGCATTCATCTATCCTCCATAATTTCCTGTCACTGTACCTGAACCAATATCCATAGCCATATTTGTTTGTGTATCCTGTTAGCTTAGGAGCTGGACTGAAGAAGTGGGTTTTCAGGCCCATGGGATATTGACGAGGCCGGTTGTCAGGCCTGTGAGCAATTTCTCTCTGGGTGAGAGATTTGTTGGGAATTGATTTCCTGAAGGTGATGAACTACAACTACAGTGCTCAGAGACTTCTTGTCCAGCCTGTTGTGGAATCCCTGAAAGGGAAGTGGGGCAGTCGAAGGACTGTTGAGCAAAGAAGGGGCACACTTCCTAGGATGGCACAGGCATGTGGGGAATGAGGGACTATAGGTTGTTAGTTGAGTGAGCACATGTGACGAAGTCTTTCCTGTTGTTTACGAGCCATTAGCTTGGTTAGGAATCCCTTTACACGGGTGGAGTTTATTCCCAGCTCGGGGGTGACCCACTACTAAGAGTGATGAGCAGTGTGGTCTAAGGCTGGGAGGTTCATGGAAGGTCTTCACATAGTTGGTGATATTCTTACAAAGATAAGTGTTAACTGTGTGATAAAATTACATGTTGCATTGTTATTTACATGTTTATTTTTATGGGTTTATCTTATGTGTGTTTATAATTGCGTTTATATTTATGGGTATTTCCTATATAAGCTGCATGTATGCATTTACTGTTATTTCGGTGTGAATCCGTGCATTTACGAAATGTATTTTTTTGTTTATGTTTTACATGTAAAGCTTCCGCAAGAGTTCTATGTGCATATGTTTTAATTGCATGCAATTCGAAAAATTTATGTGGCATAGCTCAGTTGGTTGCTAGGTATGTTACAATATGTTCCGCAGAGAGAATCAAAGAGTTCTCCTGAGTAGCGTGGCCTGACATGGGTGGTTGGGGACGTTATAGAGAGCCTAGGCGTTAAATTCCATAAGCCTGATTTTTGTATATGTAATTATGCAGATCATTAATAAAATTTATACATCATTGCATGTAGACCAACCACGAAGAAAGAGTGATGGGGGACGAAGATCCACTAGGTTGGGTAATGGAGAGGGGGCTGAGAGGTTGGAAAGAGGGGATAAGATTAAGGGATTAAGTCCAAGAGAATAATAATTTATTATTATTCCAAAATTTGATTTGAAGGATATGTTTTTATCCTAAGTTTCCTTGGGGGGATAGGTGACTTCCAAATGAAAAGGAACGTTCTTCATGGGCGACATGTGTCATCTCAGGCACATGCAATTTAAGCTGGAAAGTCAGCTTGTTGGGGGGGTTCGCTTCCCTTTCTCCCATCCTTCACCTATGATGTAGGAACATCACTCCCCCTCAACAAATGCACCAGCTAGCCAACACATCAGCATGCATTTCAGAGAGGGAGAGGCATTTACCCTCCCATTTTTAAATTCAAAAATATGATCCTATCAGATTTTTTGTTGTAAGGCAGTAAGAAATGAGCAATACCTTTGTACAGGTAGTGGATAGGGTTTCTTTAAATGGTTTCCTGTAGTAGGTCCAGATCGTAGCCAGGTCTGGATAAACATTTATGTAATGAGTCGTAGGAAGTATGGTGTCGTAATTGAGACAGTGATAGCACTAAGGTGGTGGAGAGGATAATCTCGTAGAGCCCTCTTTTGTAAGAGAGAGAAGAAGAGATATTTGGGTAGAAAGGTCTTGGGGAAGAAGAACTTAGGAGAGAGTTAGGTTAGGAGAAATTGAGAGAATTGGGACTTTGTTGTAGTCCAATTTTTGTAAACATCTGTATAGACACACAAAGATAATAGAAAATCAGTTTTTCCTACACACAGTGTGTTTATGCATTTGTGTTCACTATTATGTTTTTATGTATTTCATGGTTTGAATGTGTAAACTGGTGAAGTATTGAATAATTTTTAATTGTTTCTCTTCTTTAAGTTTATGAGTGTAAGGAGTGCACATAGTCCACAAGGAGTGCGTTGACAGAGGTGAGTTAACCTCATGAAAGATCAGGAGAGATATCATTGAACCTTCATTGGTAGACGTGCAAAGAGTGCACAAGAAGAACTCAATATTGAGTTCAGAGAGAAACAAAGTCACTAAGAACTCTGTAGAGCTCTGCCAGGAGGGCATCGAGTGAGTGCAAGGAGTGCACAGGAAGAAATCTGTGTTGAGTTCGGAGAGAAACAGAGTTCCTGATCAATCTGTAAGGAGAAGCTATGCAAGGTGTGCATCAAGCAAGGAGAACGCTAGGAGGGTGAGAAGAATTTCTTGTTCAAGAAATCCTTCGGATCTAAGTTTGACGAAATCCCATAAATGCAAGGAGTGCGTGGGAGATCAAAAATCTTCAAGGATATCAAGCTCAAAAGGAATAACTCAAGGAGTGCATAGGAGAAATACTTATTCGAATTCCTAAAGCTCAAAAGAGATAATGCTTGCAAGAGCGTAAGTGAGACCCAGAACAGTCGGGTTCGTAGTAGAAAGTTCAAGGGTCGAAGCCTTTGAACATTGACAAAAGCTTCCAAGGCAGAAGAAGTCAAAACCTTAGGAGGAGGAGAGATAACGACCGTCTGATCGGTTGTGGAAGGGATCCTAGATCATTAGATCAGTGTTCAATGAACAAAAGAAGCACAGAGGAGAAGGACAGATCCCATCCACCAGATTTGAGCGTGAAAGGATCAGTCATTGTCTAATCATGAGAAGGTGCACACGCTTTAGCGTTGTGTATATGTAGGAGACTGGAATTGTTGGAGTCTCGAAGTCCCAAATTCATTTGGGACCGTCCATCATTTGGGAGGACGTGTGGCAGAAATCCATCAATTTTGGGTGGAAACACTCCAAGAGGAATGAGTGCACAAAAGTTTGAAACTTTTGAAGTCCGAAGAGCCGGAGAGAATATGAACCATAAGATTCGGAGGGAGACGCGTCGGTAAGTCGTGATATCAAGAGAAAGACGAGGATGGAATGTTGAAACATCTTAACCCCAAATAGCCGAAGAGCCAAGGGTCATCGATCTGTGAGGGGACATTTGTCAGCAGATCTGAGTTTCAGGTAAACGCACTCTGAGAGAGATGAGTGTATAGGAGTTTGATACTACCGAAGCCCAAAGCGCCAAAGAAGGGAAGAGAATTTGGACCATCAAATCTAGAAAGGGCACATGGTGAAATATCGTGAACTCTGGGTGAAATCACTCTCGGAGAACATGAAGGAGAAGGGTTTGAAATCACCAAAGCCTGAACAACCGAAGAAGACGATAATCGTTTATTTGGGTTGGACATGTGTCACCTGATCGTGAATTTCAGGGGATCGTACTCTGGGATTTTTTTAAGTAGTGTTTCGAAATATCCCGAAGCGTCAAAGGTCAAATTGTTTAAGGATCGTTGAACCTAAAGGAGAAACATGGATCTTTGATCTTTGAAGGGACACATGGAGGAAGGAGAATCATTCCATTGGATAACCATTGGATCAGGGAGGACAGGTGTTAGAATATCCAACACTCCCGAAGGATTCCCTCCAGAGATTTTCATTTGTTGAAATTTGAGAACATCGAAGGTCGAAGTCCCAGAAATGAAGGGAGCCATCGATGTGAAGGAAGACAGGTGACACCAGATCTAGAACTCCAGAGGAAAAGAGGAGGGGGAAGAGTCTAAAGACCCGAAGAAGATATCGATCGTCGATCGAGGGAGGAATTCATAGTACCATTGATCTGGTTGGAGAGGCCAAAGTTCCAAAGTAGGGGATGAAACGTCGATTTAAGAGGATGTGTGGCAGATGATTTTCCATTTCAGAGAAATCTCTCTGGAAGGAACGAGAGTTTGAGAATTGAATTTCCCGAAGTTCGGACTCACGGAGGGGATCCTGACCATAGATTCAGGGAGACAGGTGGCAACAAATCATCCACTCTGGAATATTTCCATACAGAGGAGGCGAAGGCTTGAGAGTTGAAACTCCTAAAGCCCAAAAGGAAAAATCAACGACAGTTGTTGAAATAGAGGGGAGTCATGTGTTGACAGATTACAGTGATCTGAGGGCGTGCGCGAAATGAGAAGAGGTTGTTGATTATATAGTCAGCCAGGAGAAGGTAAATATGTTCCAACCATCATTGATCGATAATCAACACCAAGAGATTGGAAATCGACAGACGATAAATATTGTGGAATTAGGACGTGCTCGGACGATAATATTCCTTGAGCAGGCCACAATTTCAACCATTGTTTTAGTGAAGGGATACGTGGCAGCTGGAGACAAATTGAGAGGTGAAAAGAGGGTTGTTCTTAAAGCACCCTTTCCTATGCCTGTAATCAGATATCCCTGCAAGGCTATAACCCAAGGGCATATTTAAGGAAGGGTCTAGTGTAAAGGATCTAGCACCCGAAATTTGAGGAGTGCCAAAGCGCGCAAACAAAGGGGTGCGGGTATCACAGGATCTGCGCCTAAAGGGAAAGAGGGGCCTCTGTATAGTTTATTTGGTTACAAAGAAGAAACCTAAGAGTCAATCTGACTTGAAAGAAAGAAATATCTATATTCCAGGAGGTCGCAGAACCCCAGGAGGGGGGGGGTAGCACATCAGGTGGTATCAAAGATGATTTTCATTTATGGATTTCAGGTGGATGAGAAAGAGGAGAAATCCATAATTTTGTCTACAGACAGTAGGCAAGAGAGAGACAGTAAAAGGGGATGGTCTGATAACATCAAGTGGTATCAAAAGTTAAATTTTTTCGGTAGACAACAGGTGAAAGGAAGGCAGAGTACTGATGCTCTGTGAGAAGTTTGTTGCACGTGCACAACAACAAAAAAAATTTAAACATCCAGGTGAGTTGTAAAGGAAGATGGAGATGCTATTGGATGTAGAGTGATCCATAGGCTTGCTAGGAAGGCAGGTAGAAGGTGGAAATGGCTACTGAAGGCCATGAGCATGGTCGAAGAGAAGGCCGCAAGAAGAAATGCAATCCAAAGATGGATCTGGAGCTCAATCAGATAAGAGCACAAATGGAGAAGTTTGCATTTAAAATGAAGTAGTATGCAAAAGTGCATTGGGTGTATGAGTGTCCCATGAAGAAGAAGGTGAAGTGGCCAGTCAAGAGATTGTTGTATAGAGGACAGGGAAAGTTGTTAAAGAGGTGGTTGAGGTATGTCGAAATCCTTATAGATGAAGAGGAACAGATTGACATCTGTGAACCAGAAATTGGGAGACACCTCAGTGATGATGAGGAGGATAGATCAGATGAAGATATCATAAACTAATAGGTGGGGGAAAATGGACTTTCAAGTTTCTAGGTGGGTAATATAAAGAGATCAGTGGAAGGTCTTGTATACTACCAGAGGAGCAATGCCGAAAGTTAAAATTTCCAGGTGGGAAATGAGATGGGATCAGTTGATCTCATAGACTTCCAGGTGGGCAGAAGAGAAGTCCCAAATTATCAGGTGAGTAGGGGGAAAGAAATGAGACTGACTGAAAGTCTCAGGTGCTTAGAAGTGGGTTCAGTTCAACAAGGAGTCCTGATAGGTAAAGATTCATGTGGGTTTGCAGACCATGTGAATGAAGATTATGAGAAGTTAAATAATTTCACCATCAAAGAGGAGGATCATAGGAGCATTTTGATTATAGGAGGGATCAATACATTCCTACAAAACAACCTAGTATAGGCAAGTGCACATGATGAAAATAAAGAAGAAGAGGAAGGACAGCTAGCAGAAACTGTCAAAGATGAAGAAATGGAGAAGACACTAATGTCTACCCTAGAATAAGGAGATGAGAATTCATCATAATGGCTCAAAATTTTCAGCCAGGAAGCTGAAACAGAGATGACTACAGCATTGAAGCTTGCATTAGAATGGGAAGCAGAAAACATGGAATTTATTGATCTGTATGATGAAATGGAAGCCCTAGAGAGAAGGGTAATGATGGAAAGCTTGCACATCCAACAAGTCAAGTTGGAAGTAGATGGAGGATCATACCAGCCAGAGGAACAATTGGAGGGAGTTGGAGATATGCCAGCACAAGAGGAGTTGCCATAAGCTAATCTGTCAAACGAGAAAACTGAGCAAAATCTCGATGATGAGACTACAGAACTGAATTTTGCAGCAGGGTGGAAAGATAATTCCACGGGAGAAGAAAACGATATGGGGGATCAAGATGATCTACCCATTGATAAGTGTTTTCACCCTTTTCGTCGACTTGGTGAGAAAATAGAGGGTGCTTACATGCCCAGTTGGGTCTTGCTGAGCATGACAGCTGTAGAGGAAAGAGTTAGAGAAAACAAAACAAAACTATAAGCAAGAATTAAATTAAAACAAGCTAAAACTATGAGCATATGGATAAAGAAATAACAAAGACAACAAGACCAATATCACCAATGTTTTTAGGCTGATCAATTGATGAAATCAAAGCACAATGAAGAAAGGGGACTATGAGTCCCTTCTTCCTCCAAAGGAAGGATCTTGTGCCCTCACAAACTTGCTCTCCTTACAATAAGAAAATGAAAATGATGGTGAAAGAAATTCCAAGCACATCCAATCAATGGAGAGGTGGATAGCTTAATGAAATGGTGCTAATGTGTTATTGCCAAGGAGTGAGTCCTTAAAACAATCTAAGCAGCATAACATTACATGAAATTCCTTGATAAAATGATGTTTCTTCATGGCTTTTTATAGCATTGCATTGGGTGATTATGTAACTCCTTTGAAGTGTGAAAATGGGCTCTTTAGGGCTTCATTAGGTCTTTGACCAGCCTACCATGCGGATTCAGCTCATATTTGATGGTCAAATTGGCTTGGGAGCCGATCCATAAGTGGTTGGGAGGCCGACCAATTCAATAAATGCGTTGTTTAGCAGGTGCGCGGGTTTTTGCACCAACAGTCGCGCATCATGCGCGCATGGTACGTTCTTGTTCCGCGCATATGCGCGCGCACCCAACTTCTGTAAAGCGCCCTTCAATTTTTGGTTACTTTGTATAGTTTTTGACCTTTCTGGAATGCTATGAACTTAATTCAGTGCCATGAATGACTTCATTACTGTTTGACGATGTTGAGTTCTTGTCGCCATGTGCGAACGAAATTTCAGTGATAACAGATGCCCCCTGATGGATGAGGTTAGGAGAATACGTATAGCCGAAATCTATCAATGTTTCTTCTACTGAGAATGTTGTTGTAAGAGAGAGAAATAGTGGGACCGTTCAGAGCGATCCATTGGAGAAAAAAGGAACCGGTAGGACCCGACCTTCTGAGAGTTTGTGCAAAAAATAGAAAATTGTGTAGAAACGAGGCGGGCATGCCCCATGATCGTGTTGATGTAACTCTGAAAAAGATGATTGAAGTGTTGGTGCAGACAACTGCAGCGCCCTCGGGGGCGGTGATGATTAAGGCAGAAGACAATTCTGTAAAGGAACGTACTCTGAACAATAGGCAATGATCGCGGTAATAAGTATCAACGATGATGCAGGCATTGATGGCCCTACCCAGTTCGGAGGTCTTCAACAAATGATAGAAATAACTGCAATAGTCGCAAAGTAAGAGCCACCATAACATGAGAAAGTGTTGGCGTCGAATGTTATGGGGGCCAACAATAGCAGGGAGCAATGGTGTTTCACCGTGTGCCGTCCGAGATCTCTCATTGAATAGAGAATGAGAATCAAGATATTGTCACCCTTCTGGAAAATGGTGTTGATGTCGACAAAAGGGGGATGTGAATCCCAGAAGCAAAGGGCTTCGTGGAATCTACTGAGGTGAGGAAGTGGCAGAGGTACATGGACGAAGTTAAGAAGTGGGAAGACTCAAGACTTCCCTTGGTTGGAGGATGTATGAGATAACAAGTGGCCGCAACCGTGTAACAAGGTCGAGTGTCAGGGGGACGACAAGACCGATGATAAGTTGTGCCAGAGGCGGGACAAGGTGGACAAATTCATAGGGTAGAGGTAAGTGACCTGTGGAGTACTCTGAAGATATGGATGATGCCGGTAGGGGTAGATGATAAGTAATGCTCCAACCAAGGGTGACATGGGTTGCGTGTGGCCAAAAGAAAGAAAGTTGCCAACGGTGACGACAAAAGAGAATGTAATGACTGGAAATAAAGGCGTTTGTACAATAAATAATGAATAATTTTTTGGGGAGAAATGTACAAATACAGAAACGGGTGCCCCAGTGTGAAATGCATGCCCCAGGGAGGGCAGAATTTTCTTGTAAAACTGATGAAGGGTGGGGGCCCCATTGGTGAGTTTCTGTATGAGGTAGGTGAAATGAGGGTAGGTTCGCAGATGGGCAAACTAATTGTGGATGAAATGGAGGGTTCATGATACTGCGGAGGTGCAGGTAAAAAATAGAACC
>ML785003.1:222996-255875 GCA_009831015.1 Picea engelmannii
ATGCAAATGGAGGTGTGGGTACTGCAGAGCCGGGAATGAGGATCCTAAAGGCCAATATCAGCGGGTGTGACTGGAAATGTAAATGCAATACAGCGGGAGAGACTACATGCCAGTGCTGAATATATACCTGAAGGGATGATGTCAATGACCGATGAGCAAGTACATGCGCACATAACAACCAAATACCCAAAGTGAACAATATCTGCCGAGAATCAAAGATATGAGCATGTATTAGATAAATGTGACAATGCATGTGCGTACCTGACCATGTTATGAAAAAAGGCACCCCGGGGGCTCAGGATGAAACGTGACCCAAGGACAGCTATGATGTAGATGGCGGGATGTTGATCCCGTGGCTGAAGACGGTTTGAAAAATGGACACCTTGGGCTCCCGGAATGGTGAGTGGAAGTTTGGCAAAAGGGCTATATATAGTTGTAGGGCCCACATTGCCACCTCATTTGTACCTGCTGCAATAGTGACTGGACGAGCAGATTTCATAGGGGATTTGGAGATTTGGGGAGGATGAGGCATCCGATCGATGTTCTGCAAGTATCAGGATAGTGGTCTGATCATCCTGCATAAAAATAGGTTTTCAATTTTTGGGCAGGGCTGGTACGGGGGGCCGTACAGGGGTAATTAGGGGATTTTGTCTAGGGTGTGGGGCCACATGCGCAGGTGATTCGGTGGAAGGTGCGCATATGTGCGCACCTGTCCACTGAATAGATGCGCAGGGGTGCGCAAGAGGGGGAATTTAAGGTGCGCCCAAGGGGCGCGCCTGTGAGTTGAACAGGCGCGCATCAATGCGCGCCTGTATGATGAACAGGCATGCTCAGGAGCGCGCCTATGCAGTGAACAGGCGTGCATATATGCGAGCCTATATAGTGAACAGGCGTGCATGTGTGCGTGCCTGTGGGTGAAAAAACCGCGCCTTTGAGGCAAGTTTTTAAGCGTAAAAAACGAGTCTGTTTGATGCTATTGATGGGTATCTGAGATGATATAGGACTCTATGTTGATTGCAGGTGGCCAACAGAGATGATGCCAATGCGGTGGCGAGAGCGAGATTGGGCCCAGCTGCGAGATGTTGTGGCCATTGAGGGGCCTGGGGTGAGGGCGACTTTAGCAGCCTGCGGGTTGCTAAAGTTCTTTGAGTGCCCGTTGATACGGGCACAGGAGTACTTACTACAGTTCCTGCTCCAGATGTGGAGTCTGGAGCTGCACTGCTTCCTCGTGCGAGGAGAGAAGATCCCCATCACTGCGGTGGGGGATGTTTATTTTCTGACTGGGCTCCCTTTTCAGGGAACGCCCCTACCGGCGGAGCCGGTATTGCCCAGGACCATGCCACTGGCCGAGATTGGCCAGAGATATTGCTCGGGCCGGGACTTCATTTCTGGGACTGTCGTGAGCATCAGTGCGATCGATGCCCTAGCTCATCGATGATTGTATGAGTATACGGGTCCCTAGCGACCCAGCGTATTAGTGGTGGCCAGCTATTGGTGCTGGAGAGAATATTGGATGGCGAGCAGTTCGCTTGGGGACTGGCACTACATGCTAGGATGGTGGCGCAGTTGGACCACTATCAGTCCACTGATGGAGGAGATTTTTCTTTCGGGTCCATCTTAGTGGCCTGGTTTTTGGAGAGGGTGCCCATGTTGCGCCCTAGAGTTCTACTGGATATGTTGGGGGCACGAGAGCCGCGATTGAGGCGGTGGTATTCAGTTTTGGTTCGCCACGGTGGTGGCGAAGGTGGCCATTACTTTTCAGCAGAGGCTGCACGGATATGGCGGCAGATGTCGTAGGTAGTACTTCGGTACCCCTATGCTGGGGTGGACTTCCGGGGTGACCCGGATATGGTGTTGCCTCCAGATGAGGCTTTCGACCATCGAGGTATGTTTTTTGATTTATGTATGTGTTTATTTTTATGTTGTTTTGTGATATAGCAGTCCATATATGATATAGATGCTGATACATTTTTTGTTGTTTTTTTTTGCATGTGCAGATATGGCACCTCACGGGCGCGAGGTGGAGATGCAGCGAG
This sequence comes from Picea engelmannii, assembly GCA_009831015.1. NCBI lineage: Eukaryota > Viridiplantae > Streptophyta > Pinopsida > Pinales > Pinaceae > Picea > Picea engelmannii. Next base: position 225,033 of record ML785003.1, read on the forward strand.
CGCCATCTCGGCGAGAGCTGGGGGGACGACTGTAGGGAGATAGGCGGCGATAGGAGGATGTCACGGATCGACCAACAGAGCCCGAGAGGGCAGAGAGGCGGCGTCGTTTTGATGACCCTGGTGCAGGGCCATCACATGCTCCTCTGGCAGCAGCCAGAGTGGACTTTGATGATATACGTCGTCGTCTAGAGACGATGTTGCAGGACGTTCCTGAGGGCATGTGGACATGGATCCAGGATGAGAGTTTCCTGGAGCAGTGTGTGGGGGTGCCTCCACCATGGAGGGCCATAGTCCGGTGAGCAGCAGTGCTGGCTGCGATGACGAGTGGACGCCTGCCACCTGGGTAGGAGGGTCCTGTGGGTGGTCCGCCACCACCGCATGGGGCAGGTGGTGGTGGTCCACCACCTCCTCCTGAGGGAGGAGCAGGTGGTGGTGCGATAGAGGCACCATGACCGATGGATGATGTATCTCTTTTTGGTTGTATTTAGGCTGGTGAGCCGATGTTTGTACTGAAGGACTGTGCTAGCCTGCGGGCACATGTATTTTTTGTATGTAAACATTTGGATGGCCTGATAGGCCTTGATATATATATATGAGTATACATATTTTTTGAGATCCTGATGTCGTTTACATATGTTTTTTGTTGATGATGATGTCTATTCTATCTATATGTTGTGACAGGATTTATGAGATGTGTTATGTATGTGTAGCTTGATGTGATATATGCCAATCTAACACCATGTTAGCTATTTCATCTGTTGTTTTATTCAATTGTCTTGGAATATGTGTAAATGTAATGGAATCAAAATGTTGAGATAATAATCTAACCTACAGGTATTTGCGAAAGAGGCATGGATCGCATACACGGTAAACATTGTTGAGTTGGAGGACGACTAGTTGTGAGTCGAGGAAGACGCTAAGGTGGCGAATATGATGACGCTGGGCATCGGCCAGGAGGCCAATGATCGCAGTGTATTCGGCTTGGTTGTTGGTTGCTGGTCCCAAACAGATGCCGCTTGAATGTAGCATTTCATGTGAGGGGGTATATAAAGCCCAAGCTGCCAAAGCGAGATTTTGTGTCCAACGGCTGTCGTCGTCGGCGTAACCAATGTGGTAGGCTGGTGGAGGAAGCATCTGTCAATAGCACAAAGGATAGTTTAGACGAGAGGTGATGAGAAAAAGATTAAAAACGCTAGAAAAAGAAATAACCTAAAGTAGGATGACTACTTTTAAGCATAAAATTTCTTGAGGTATAACCCATTGACGGGTTCCTTGAGCGAGAGGCCTTCGGGGGAGGCCAAGATGTACGTGCCTTTGGTGAGGCAATGTTGGATGATGTAAGGGTCATGCCAAAGTGATTTGAATTTTCCATGGCCAAAGGTATCATGAGCGATATCATAGGTCAGGATGAGGTCGCCTTCGCGGAATGATCGAAGGTTGACATGGCGATCAAAGGTAGCTTTGGATCATTTTTTAGCTGCCTCGTTGTTCTGTAATGAAGATCGACGATCTTCATCCAGCGACTCCAAGTTCAGCAAGTGATGCTCCATTGGAGCAGTGTCAGGTAATAGCTCAATTGCGGTGCGTAAGGTGGGAATTTCGCACTCGATGGGAAGAGTTGCCTCGACCCCATGGACTAAATGAAATGGCGTGAAAACTGTAGCGGTCTTTACTGCCGTTTGATAAGCCCATAGCACGGAAAATAACATGTGATGCCAATTTGTTTTATGTTTATTAACCGTGCGTTGTAACATGGTCTTGAGGACTTTGTTCACTACCTTGACCTGTCCATTTGACTGAGGGTAATATGGTGAGGCAAACTCGTGAGAGAAGCCTAACCGAGATGAGATTTCGACGAAGATTTCATTCTCGAAGTGTTTCCCATGATCAGAAACAAGTTGGAGTGGTACTCCAAAACAGGATATGACATGATTAAAGAAAAAACGCGCTGCCGTGTCAGCGGTGTTGTTGAAAGTGGGCATAGCTTCGGCCCATTTGGTGAAGTAATCAACGGCGACAACAATGTATTTGTGACCATTGTTGGAGGGGGGATTACAAGTCATAAATTCGATGCCCCATTTACAAAAAGGGCCCGCAGTAATGACAGGGTGAAGAAGAGCGGGGAGAGCTCGGGCTTTGTTGGCGTAGAGCTGACATTGCTCACATCGTTTCACGGCATGAATGCAATCATGAAACAAGGTAGGCCAAAAGTAACCGGCTCGGATAATCTTTTGAGCCATGGATATACCCGAAAGATGGCCCCCACATGCGCCGCTGTGGCAGTCGTTTAAGACTCTGTCGGCCTCGTCAATAGTCAGGCAACAATGAAGAATGGTGTCAACGCCCCACCAATATAGGATGTCTCCGATGAGGAGATAGCGGGGGGCCTGATGGAGAATACGCCGACGATCATCTCGTGATAGATGGTTATCGAACTTTTGAGTTCGTAGGTAGACGAGAAGGTCACCATACCAAGGGTCATCGGAAGCGATGTAAAAGAGATGCTCGTCAGGAAAGTCAGTGTTGACTGGGGCACTGGTGATGTCAGAGGGGAGGGTCGTCACAAGTTCGGCGAGAACGAGGGCCTTCTTACTCTTAGGTGTTGAGAACTCGAGGTCGTATTCCTGGAGGATAAAGATCCATCGAGCGAATTTTCCGTTAACTTGTCGACGACTGAGCAAATATTGCATAGGGTTGGAATCTGCGACGACCTTCGTGGTGCGAAGAAGAATGTAATGGCGCAGTTTCTGGACTGCGAGGACAACTGCCAGAGCAAGTTTCTCTTTGTGTTTGTACTTCAAGGGTGGTCCTGAGAGGTTCTTACTAACGTAGTAAATGACATGTTTATGATTGTCATCTCCGAGCTGGACGAGGACGCCAGCTACTGATACAGCTGATGCAGATACGTAGAGGATGTAGTCGCGATTATAGTCAGGTGCACTGATTAAAGGTGCATTTGAAAGCGCTGCTTTAAGATCGTCAAACGACTGTTGGGCATAATCGTCCCAGTGAAATGGGATGTCGTGACGTAGTAAGCGAAGGAAACCATGTGCGTGTATGGCGTAATCTGGGACAAAGCGTCGAAGAAAGTTAGCTTTTCCCTGAAGACTCTGAAGTTGCCGTAAATTCCGAGGAGGTGGAATTTTGGTGATAGCTTTGACTTTGAGGGGGTCCACGGTAATACTGTTTTGGGAAACGATAAAACCGAGGAGGCGCCCTACGGTGACGCAAAACACACACTTGAGAGGGTTCAAGCAGATGTTGTACTGGCGACACCGTTGAAAGATGATTCGTAAATCATCAAGATGTTGGGTGCGTTTTTTGGAGCGAGTTGTGAGGTCGTCCAAGTAAGCGAGGATGATTGTAGCCAAATCGTGAAAGATGTATGTCATCGCCCGCTGAAAAGTTGCGCCGGCATTTTTTAAGCCGAAAGGCATGACATGATATGCAAAAGTACCCCATGGGGTAATGAATGCGGTTTTATATTGATCGGTTGGGTGAATTTGAATTTGGTTATAGCCAGAGAATCCGTCCATAAAGGAGAGAGCCTCATGACTGGCGCAATCGTCGATAATTTGATCGATGAAAGGCGTTGGAAAATTGTCTTTTGGACATGTGTTATTGAGATCGCGAAAGTCGGTGCAAACGCGAATAGTGCCCTGTTTTTTGTCGATGGGTATAGGGTTGGAAACCCATGAAGTGTAAGCGATGGGGTAAATAAACCCGGCCGTACGTAATTTGTCGATTTCGACTTTGATAGCCGCGGCTTTAGATGGGTGTAGCGGTCGCTGTTTCTGGCGAACTGGTGTGATGTCAGGCCAGGTGTCGATGCGATGTTTGACAATAGAGGGATTAAGGCCAGGAATTTCTGTATATGACCAGGCGAAAATATCCCTATGTTCCTGGAGGAGGGATTTATAGGCGGTGATTTCTTGAGGAGTGCAAGAAGCTCCAATGATAATTTCTTTGACAATGCCATCTTTAATGGAAATGTCAATTTTGATGGTGGGGGAAATGTTGGCCATGTTGCCTTCTTCAAATGCATCAGGGGAAGGAATGGATTGTTGAACCAATCGATAGGCCCGGATGGGAGAAAATATTTGGTTTCGATCGCGTAAATGGGGTTTTGGTTAGGAGTCATGAGGGCTTCCTGTGGAAGGAAGAGTGCACGATGATGTAGTGCGTCCCAGGGAGAGTCTGGGCAGTGTAGCTCTTCAAGTATTTCCTCGTCGCATTGGAAACTCCGGGAATACAAGGGGTCATGAGGAGTGATCTCAGTGCTAGTGTGATTGCCCCCTGCTGGAGAAGCAAGGGGAGTGGTGCGAGCAGATGGTGAGGGTTCACTCGACTTGAACCATATATTGAAGTACTGAGGAGTACCCGTGGTGGTTGGGTGGAAAGTCTCCGTAGGGGAATGAGTAGGAGAGTTGGGGGGATTACGGGGTAAATCTTCAGAGATGTCATTAAAGAACCATGGAGGTGTTGGTAGTGCCTCGGGGTCATGGGAAATGACATGAAGATCCTCGAGTGACGAAGTGATGTCAATTATTGTCTCTGCGGGTCGGTGACGCAGGGCCAATTGACGTTGCCTGTATGCAAGGATCATAGGACACTGGTATGTAAAATGAGCCAATGAATCGTAGAGAGAGCAAGGGCATCTCATACGTTCATTGACGGAAGTGGTGACATAACGAATGTCAGTGATAGTTGCATAGGACATAGCAGGGCATGGGTTGTTCTGGAAGTTTTGGCGTACAGCCGCTAATGTCTGCCGAAAGCATGGCAGTGCGGGGAAATGATGGGTGTAATGGCCATATTCTGAACATATAGCACATGCATATTTAGTCCTCAACCCTTTACTACTGGAAGGTTGGGTGGTAGTGGGGGGACTAGCAGTAGTGAGGGGTGTTGTGGGGGTTGGATTGGGGGGAATCAAATTCCGTAATTCAGGTAGGGATGGGAAATTGTTGGTTTGGTGACCCTCTTTCTCACATAGTGCGCAAGGTGGTGGGATGTGTGGAGGAAGTGGAGCGGTGGGATCTTTCTTCTTCCGCCTACCCCCAGCTATAGTAGGGGGGGTAAGGAGTATGGGGGTAGTGGGGGTAAGGACAGGAATCGTCATGGGGATTCCTTCCTGTGGGGGAAGGGATGATCGAGGGACCATCTCTGGTGGGTGTAAATACCAAACTGGGATTTCTAACACCATATTAGGTAGTGTGAGTGTGGCGGCTACCTGAAAAGCTTCTATACCTGGTGGAGGGTAAAATAAGGGAATTTGAGTGAGGGGTTGGGGAATTGTCTCCCAGACGGGATTATTCCCTTGAGGGGATGTGGATTCGTGGACTGTTGAGGTAGATGAGTGCACAGGAGGCTCCGGCTGGAGTGGTTCTGCGACTATTGAGATGTCAGGAATGACGGAAACCTCCTGAGGAGGAAGAGTATCCTCTGTGTGAGTTCCGTTAGATGAGATGACACATACTTGATTAGCAGGGTGAAGGAGTGGTGGTGCTCCATGGTATGTCCCTAACAAGGATGGATCTTTAAAAATCCCAGGACCCATCTCGACGAGTGGATATGCGTCTTTGTTGGTGTGAATGAGAGGAATAATGTTATCGAGGTTGGCAGAGGGGTTAGGCTCATAATGTGAGACTTGGTCGATGGTTACAATCTTTCCGTTGTGGGGAAACATGATTGTCCAAAAGACGGAAGATGCCACTGCCTTCATAGCATACATGTAGCTATGTCCGAACAAGATATTGTAATCGAGTGGGGCGTCGATAACTTCGATATCAATGAGAATGGTTTTGCCTCTGAGTTCAACGGGGACATTTTGGAAGAGCCCTTCAGGAGATGATGGTCATCCATCATAAGCTTTTAATGTGATGGAGGAGGGTATAAGTTCCGGGGAACCAAGTTTCTGCCATACTATTTTGGACATGATACATGTAGATGCACCTTCATCGATGATACACCGATGAATGGTGATGTTCCGTATTTTTATTGGTATTTGAATAGCGACCAAGGCGGGAAGACGAGGTTCGCAACTATCAAGATCAAAAGTGATGAGTCGAGTATCTGCAGGGTCGACTGCCCGCAAGGCGGAAAGTAGTGATTTCCGCTGCATAGGACAAGTCTGGAGGACTTCTAATACTGACATGGCAGCCGGGGATTGTGCTAAGTCGTCTACTAAGCTATAGTTGTGGGCGGCCCTAGCCTGTGGGTTGTGGACATTCTTGCGCAAGGGGATGCGAGGGATGCGTAATGGTGGTTCGGCGGAAGGGCGGGGGATCACCAACGGGGGTCCCATCGGTGTAGGGTTTGTCTCTGGAGAGATAGGAGTAGACTCAGCTGGATACTGACGATTCCGTGTTTGCAGAAGGATTTCTTCCTCACTGGTGAGGAGAATTGTGCGTTCTGCAGGATTGTGGGGGTTGTGGTATTGTCCCACCTGAGGTGGGGGATGTTGCGTGTCATGTTGGGTGTTTATCACCCCTTGATGTGGGATAGGATTTTGTAGCACGGTGGGAGGGGGTTGTTGCACATACTGTTGTGGTGCCTGTTGAGGGGCAGTTTGTGCGGGAGAAGGGGGAAGGCTCCCAGCGTCTTTCAACCATTTGAAATCAGCGATTTGGGGGCAATGGTGAGTATAATGACCGAATTCTCCACAAAGGGCACAAGGGAAGATGGTTTTAACATTATTCTTCCCTTGGCGTTTGTTTTTATTGCCCCCTTGGGGGTTTTGGTTCCCTTGGTTCTAGTTGCCCCCAGTGGGTTGGTGTTGTGGGGGTTGATTCCCGCCTTGACCAGGGTTGTTATTGTTCCTGTTCCGTCCTTTCTTCTTGGCATTGTTCAGAGGGTGAGTTGGATTGGATGTGTTTAACTGTTCAAAATTTTGGTATTGTTGAGCAGCAGAAGGTTGAACAAAATTTACCCCCGCATGTGGATGTGGGGGAGCCATGGGTTGTGGAGGACCAGGAAATGGGAATTAGGGATTTTGTGGTGGTACCGATCCATAAGGTACATAGGAAGGTGTAGTGCTTTCACTAGTACTATAAGCTGATGTTGAGGGAGTACCACTGTTTGTGGGAATAGGTGGATGTATGGGAGGTGTCGGTGGTGGTCCACTGATGGGTGGAGGTATAGCAACAGGATATGGTTGTTGATAAGGGGGTGGGGGGTAATAAGGAGTGCCCCCATATACCAGCAGGTATTGAGGTGTTCCATACATCGGTGGTGGTTGGGGTTGTGGACCATGGTGTGTGGTGGTACCTATTAGTCTGTCTGCTGAATGAGACATCCCAGGTTTGTCTTGGCCAAATGGCACAATTTTTGGAAGATCAGGAAGTACCATGTATAAGTACCCTGACTGTGCGTAGATAAGGTCATACTATTGGGCTTTTCTAATGGATTCCTCTTCGGATTGAGGGAAGGTGGAAGCTACATCCTTACCAAGTAGAGAGACAAGTGATCTAAGAAACCAGTCAAGACATTGCTGCTTGGTTGTTTCTGCTTTACACAAACTACGTCGGCTACGCCACTCATGAATGTGGTCAGCGATGTGAGTGGCTGAGGTCTATTTGAAGTTAGACAGTAATTCTAGACCATTTTCATGGTGGATGGGTAATTGGAAAAAGGTCAAGAATGCTTTGGCCAAGGACTCAAAGGTCCCATGGGACCCTGATTTCTCTTCGACATACCATTTGGCTGATGGGCCAGTGAGTGTGTGTTCAAATAATCGCAGTCTGATGGAATCATCCATGATGCTATTGGAAGAACACCATAGATGAAAGGTCATGACGTGGTTGGCAGGATCATCCCCTGCCTTTCCTTCAAACTTTGGTATGTCTGAAGGAAGTTTTGTTGGCATTGCAGGCCATGTGGCGTCATGCAATATAGGATCATTTGTGAGTTTGGTGAGATCTGGTATGTTGAGAGAGGCCAAATATGGCATCTGTAGTGGGGGGGGGACGGTTAGCTCTGACCATGGTGTGTTGTGAACCTGACCCTTGATGGGGACTAGGTGGGTTGGTGCTCCCTCCTTGAGAGGAAGTGGGTCCTTCGATCACGTGTAAAGGGGAGCGAGTGAATGGATGACCTTGGGATGTAGACCCAAGTAATGTAGAACCAAGCAAAGTTTATCCTAAGATAATAGAACTCACAGGAGTGTGTGAAGGAGGTACCGATGAGCGGGTACGACCAGATAATCCTCCTAAGATAGGAGGGAGGTTGAGAAAGCGTCGTGAACGACGGGGGTTCTGTGGTTCCCCTATGATGTCAGACTAGTTGTGTGAATGTGTGCCAAAAGTGGTGAGAGAAATATAGAAACAAGAGTCTTTTGTTGTGACTGTTTACACAATATATATATCCAAATCAAACTGTAATCAGATGTGCATCATAAAAAAAATGTGAAAGAAGCATATATATGTGGGTAAGAGGGTTTTGTCCACGTGGGGGAATCAAAAGAAAAAAAGTTCTCGTGTCCTAGAAAACGTAACATCCTTCCTCTCAAATAGCACTGGACCTTCCAATAGTACTCAACGGTGGGGTCTGAAGTCACCGGCTGAGACACTAGTGAAGAATGAAACAATTGGTTATAATGAGGGGTAGAGGGGGCATATCCCGAAAGAGCTGGCGATATTTCCCAATAGCCACAGAAAATCCAATCAAGGTGCAATTGCAGCCCACAATTGCCACCTGGGTAGATGTCCTAAATTTGGTCACTAGGTACCTCGGTCAAAGTGCGTCATTTAGATTTTCGACCTAAGAAATGGGTCACGGGCTGGATCCTGTCCAAGAGGTGGGTGCCTCAAGGGGGGACGCACAGAACAACTGGGCCTCGGCCTTCAACCCTTCACGGGTATCTCCCTGCCTTATGGTGATTGGAACACTTGACTTGGAGGATTTGAAGTTCCCTATTTGACAACCTCTATGTTTTGAAAATGCGAGAACCAGATAACAGGGAGTTATTTGGATGCCTATCCTCGAAATCCTACCTAGACTAAAATTTTCTTTTGGCACCTCCTGTGGAGGAAAACTTAGTGAGTTTTTAGAAAGATTTTAGATGATGTTGTTTTGTGAGGCTGGGGGTGAGAACCAACCTTGTTTGATTAAAAGTGGGAGTGGATAGTCCTATCAAGAAAAGATGGGGTATTTTCGGAATCCCTTTGGAGGAAACTTACTTAGACCTCCACGTTTCGAGAAGAGGCTATGTGAGTGATGAGTGACTTTTGTGTGTGAGTGAAAGTGTGCCAAGTTTTAGTTAATTAGATGTCACCTTGTTGTAGCTGGACTTCGCTTGGTCCTTACAAGAGTTTGATTACCTAATTAGCTAGATGTCATTGGTACAACCTTGCGGAATTCAAAAGCCTTAGGAATCTAGAATGTGGACATGTGGGTCCGTTACTATCCTTTATCTCCCTATGATGATGTAATATAGAAAAATCATGAAACTATCCTAGATTGAACATGTGGGCATGTATGGGCCCGTTACAACTTTTAAACTCTCCTAGTGTTTTGATCTAAGAAAGCAAAATTCCAACCACTATTCTACCTTTGTAGCATGTGGGCATGTATGGGCCCGTTACAAGTTTAAAATGTGTTTGAAAAATGAAACTAAGAGGGTTCCCAAAAGGGCCTTTGTCCTCTCCTAAATTTTTTTTGAATTTTGTTAAGGGAGATGAGATTGTTTTCACAATCTTTTTCTGATTCTCAAGATCGCTTGGAGGCGCAAGAGAAGAGCATACTCAAGGATTGTTACTTCAACTTCTAGTCCCAAATGTGAGTTATATGTGATTAAGTATGATTGTCCAACTTAGATTATTTAGTCAAAACAAGCCATCCACATGGCTAAAAGCAAATAAGGGAAATTGATTTTTATCCACCTAAGTGCCTATGTGTGTTTGACTATCCCCTTTATAAGATGAGGGGTCTAAGTGTGGTGCGGTATTTAGAGCATGCATAACATCATTCTTAAGAAGGAAAATGACTTTCCCCACATCCCAAGACCTTACAATGTGAAATTTTTTTCAAAATGCGTGGCCTCCAGTGTAGACAGGCGCGCACAGAGTGCCAGCGTGCGAACAGAGTAGAGACAAAAAGCGCATGCGCGCAGAGAGAAACTGTAATAAATGCGCATGCGCGCCCGATGCACGTCTGTGGGATGAAATATCCGTGCGCCTGTGAAAAACGACCGAGAGAGAAAATCCGGATGGATTTCTCTCAATTCTCCCTTGAATTGACTGGTTAGCAGGTCGGCAGAGGCCGGTTTGTGCACCTGCAAGTTAAACAAACTAAAAGGAAACAAAAATAAACCCAAATGAGGGAGGAATTGATACCTTAATCCCCAGTACGGTCACCAATCTGTTTGCACCCTTTCCGTCAACTTGTTGAGCAAATCGAGGGTGCTTACATGCCCAGTTGGGTCTTGTTGAGCATGACAGCTGTAGAGGAAAGAGTTAGAGAAAACAAAAGAAAACTATAAGCAAGAATTACATTAAAACAAACCAAAACTATGAGCATATGGATAAATAAATAACAAAGACAACAAGACCAATATCACCAATGTTTTTAGGTTGATCAATTGATGAAATCAAAGAACAATGAAGAAAGGGGACTATGAGTTCCTTCTTCCTCCAAAGGAAGGCTCTTGTGCCCTCATAAACTTGCTCTCCTTACAATAAGAAAATGAAAATGATGGTGAAAGAACTTCCAAGCACATCCACTCAATGGAGAGGTGGATAGCTTAATGAAATGGTGCTAATGTGTTATTGCCAAGGAGTAAGTCCTTAAAACAATCTAAGCAGCAGAACATTACATGAAATTCCTTGAGAAAATGATGTTTCTTCATGGCTTTTTATAGCATTGCATTGGGTGATTATGTAACTCCTTTGAAGTGTGAAAAGGGTCTCTTTAGGGCTTCATTAGGTCTTTGACCAGCCTACCATGCGGATTCAGATCATATTTGATGGTCAAATTGGCTTGGGAGCCGATCCATAAGTGGTTGGGAGGCCGACCAATTCAATAAATGCATCGTTTAGCAGGTGCACGGGGTTTTGCGCCAACATCCACGCATCGTGCGCGCATGCGCGCATGGTACGTTCATGTTCCGCGCATATGCACGCGCACCCAACTTCTGTAAAGCGCCCTTCAATTTTTGGTTACTTTGTATAGTTTTTGACCTTTCTGGAATGCTATGAACTTAATTCAGTGCCATGAATGACTTCATTACTGTTTGACGATGCTGAGTTCTTGTCACCATGTGCGGACGAAATTTCAGTGATAACAATAAGGAATACTTGCAGCAGAGAAGACTGCATAAGAAGAGATAGACACTGGAGCAACTGGACAGGGTGATAGAGGAGATTAGGAAGTTGATGTTGAGGTCAATGCAAGAAGAAGTCAACAAAGGGAAGATGAATATAAGGGAGCCTACCATAGCAGCAGGGAATAAACAAAAGAAGAAGTAGCAGCAACATCAACGACATAGCTGGAGAGGAGAGAGGAAAACTCCAAGGAAGAGTTTGGGATACAGGGGGGTTTCAACACTAGAGAAGAGGAGCTCATGATTTTCCCGGCAATGGAGTATGATGCAAGAGAATTGCTCCACCTTAGAAAATGCACCAACAAGACAACACATCAGTGCACATTTTAGAGAGGAAGAGGCATTTACCCTCCCATTTTAAAATTTTAAAATCAGATCCTATCAAATTTTGTGTTGTAAGGCTATAATAATAGAGCCATACCTTTGTACAAGTAGTGGATAGGGTTGCCTTAAATGGTTGCATGTAGTAGGTCCAGATCGTAGTCAGGTCTAGATAAACATTTATGTAATGAGTTGTAGGAAGTATGGTGTCGTACCTGAGACAGTGATAACACTAAGGTGGTGGAGAGGATAAGCTTGTAGAGCCCTCTTTTGTAAGAGAGAGAGGAAGAGAGATCTAGGTAGAAAGGTCCTGGGGAAGTAGAACTTAGGAGAGAGTTAGGTTAGGAGAACTTCAGATAACTTGGAATCTGTTGTAGTCCAGTTTTTGTAAACATTTGTATAGACATACAAGGATAATAGAAAATAATTTTTTCCTGCACACAGTGTGTTTATGTATTTGTGTTCATTATTATGTTTTTATGTATTTCATGGTTTGAATGCATAAACTGGTGAAGTATTGAACAAGTTTCAATTGTTTCTCTTATTTGAGTTTACGAGTGCAAGGAGTGCACATAGTCCGCAAGGAGTGAGTTGACAGAGGTGATTTAACCTCATGAAATCTTAGGAGAGATACCATTGAACCTTCATCGATAGATGTGAAAAGAGTGAACACGAAGAACCCTATATTGAGTTCAGAGAGAAACAAAGTTATTGAGAACTCTGTAGAGCTCTTCCAGGAGGTCATCGAGTGAGTGCAAGGAGTGCACAGGAAGAAATATGCATTGATTTCAGAGAGAAACAAAGTTATTGAACACTTTGTAAGGAGAAGCTCTGTAAGGTGTGCATCGAGAAAGGAGAATGCTAGGAGGGCGAGAAGAATTTCTTGTTCAATAAATCCTTCGGATCTGAGTTTGATGAAATCCCATAAATGCAAGGAGTGTGTGGGAGATCGAAAATATTTGAGGAGATAAAGCTCAGAAGGAATAACCAAGGAGTGTGTAGGAGACAGACTTATTCTAAGTCCTAAAGCTTAGAAGAGATAATGCTTGCAAGAACATAAGTGAGACCCAAAACAGTCGGGTTCGCAGTAGAAAGTTCAAGGGTCGAAGCCTTTCAACACTGACAAAAGATTCCAAGGTGGAAGAAGTCAAAATCTCAGGAGGAGGACCAATAGAAACCGTCTGATCGGTTGTGGAAGGGAGCCTAGATCGTTAGATAAGTGTCCAATGAATAGAGGAAGCACAGAGGAGAAGGAAAGATCCCATCCATTGGATCCGAGCCCAAAAGGATCAATCGTCGTCTGATCATGAGAAGGTGCACACACTTTAGCATTGTGTATACATAGGATACTCGACTTGTTGGACTTCTAAAGTACCAAATTCATTTGGGACCGTCCATCATTTGGGAGGACACATGGCGTAAATCCATCAATTTCGGGTGGAAACGCTCCGAGAGGAACGAGCGCACAAAAGTTTGAAACTTACCAAGTCCAAAGAGCCGAAGAGCCAGAGGGAATATGAACCATCATATTTGGAGGGACACACATCGGTAAGTCGTGAGATCAAGAGAAAGATGAGGATGGAATTTTGAAACATCAGAACCCCAAGTAACTGAAGAACCAAGGGTCGTCGATCTGCGAGGGGAAAATTGTCAGCAGATCTGAGTTTCGAGTAAACACACTCCAGGAGAGATGAGTGTATAGGAGTTTGAGACTCTCGAAGCCCGAAGCACCGAAGAAGCGAAGAGAATATCGACCGTAATATCCATAAAGGGAACGTGGAGAAAGATCGTGAACTCTGGGAGAACGCGAAGGAGAAGGGTTTGAAATCGTCGAAGCCCGAGCAATCGAAGAGGATGATAGTCATTGATTTGGGTTGGACATGTGTCACCCGATCATGAATTTTGGAGGATCGTACTCCGGGGTTTTTGTGAAGTAGTGTTTCAGAATATCCCGAAGCACCGAAGGCCGAAGTGTTTAAGGACCATTGACCCCAAAGGAGAAACATTGATCGTTGATCTGTGAAGAGACACGTGGAGGAAGGAGACTCAATCCGTTGGATCGGGGAGGACATGTGTCAAGAGATCAGACAATCTAGAAGGATTCGCTTTGGAGACTTGCATTTTTTTAAATTTGAGAACGTTGAAGGCCAAAGTCCCGGAAACGATGGGAGTCATCGATGTGAAGGAAGACACGCGGCGCCAGATCTAGAACTTCGGAGGAAAAGAGGACGGGGAAGAGTCTGAATACCCAGATAAGATCTCGATCGTTGATCAAGGGAGGAATTCATAGGACCATTGATCTGTTTGGAAAGGCCAAAGTCCTGAAGTGGGAGCTGAATCGTCGATTTCAGAGGACGCGTGGCAAACAATATGCCATTTCGGAGAAATCTCTCTAGAAGGAATGTGAGTTTGAGAATAAAAGTTCCTGAAGGCTGGACTCATGGAGGGGATACTGGCCATAGATTCAGGGAGACAGGTGGCAACAGATATTCCACTTCGAAATATTTCCATACAGAGGAAGTGAAGGCTTGAGAGTCGAAACTCCGGAATCACGAAAGGAGAAATCAACAACAGTTGTTGATATAGAGGGGAGTCATGTGGCGATAGATCACAGTGATCTGAGGTCGTGTGCGAAATGAGAAGAGTTCGTTGATTGGATATTCAGTCAGGAGCAGGTAAAGACTCGTCAATTGTCGTTGATCAAGAATCAGCACCAAGAGATTGGAAATCAATGGACGAGAAATATTCTGGAATTAGGACATGCTCAGACAATAATATTCCTTGAGCGGGCCACAATTTTAATCATTGTTTTAGTAAAGGGATACGTGGCAATTGGAGACGAATTGCGGGGTGAAAAGCGGGTTGGTCTAAAACCACCCTTACCCACGCTCACAATTGAATATCCCTGCAAGGTTATAGCCCAGGGAAATATTGAAGGAAGGGGCTAGTGTAAAGGATCTAGCGCCCGAAATTTGAGGAGCACTAGAGCACACAGACAAAGGAGTGTGGGTATCATAGGGCCTATGCCTAAAGGGAAAGAGGGGCCTATGTATAGTTGATTATTGTACAAAGAAGAACCCAAAGAGTCAATCCGACTCAAAAGAAAGAAATATACAGAGACCGGGAGGTTGCAGAACCTTAGGAGGGGAGGGGGGTTGCATCAGCCTAACTCGTTGGCCTCCATCGTCGACCCCTGCATCTTTCACGCACCTCTGAAACTAGTAACCCGTGAAGCTGAACTATGTTTTCCTGTGAAGCACAACGTATCTTTACTTGCCAAAACCATGTTGTGCCTTACCGAATTGTGGATTGTTTCCATTCCCTGAGTTATATTGAGATTTTTTGTTGTCCTCACCTTGCTAGAAGTTGAGTGGAATATTGTTGAAGAAGTGGGTTTTCAAGCCCGTGGTTGAAGAAGCGGGTTGTCAGGCCTGTGGTTAAAGAGACAGGTTGTCAGGCCTGTGAGCAGCTCTCTCCAGGTGAGAGAGTTTGTTGGGAAGTGATTTTCTCCTAGAGAGAGTCCAACACCAGCTACAAAGCTCTAAGAATTCCTGATCTGTCCTGTTGTTGAGACCCTGAAAGGGGAAGTGGATTAGTCGATGGAATGTGGAACAATGAAGGTACATATTCCTTGGGTGAATAGGAATGTGGGGAATGAGAGTTCGTGAGTAGTGGGCATAAGAAGGCTCCTGGAGAGAATCCTTCGAGTTGCGCTGTGCAGTCTTTTGTAACCTTAGCCTAGTCTAGGATAACCTTGCCTTGGGTGGAGCTTATTCCCATCTCGGGGGTGACCCACTGCTAAGCATGATGAGTAGTGTGGTCTAAGGTTGAGAGGTTCATGGAAAGTCTCCACGCAGTTGATGAACTCTAATTGAAAGATAAGTACCTATCCCTATGTTCAATTACATGATGTGTATATGTACATGTGTTATAATTGATGAATATTTCTTGTATATGATGTTATATTATGGGTTTATTGGTGAGTAATGCATGTATGATTTTATTGTTATTTCCGCATTCATCTAAGTATGATTTTTTGTTAATTCCAACAAGAGTTTGTATGGTAGCAATAATTCTTTGTTATTTGTTTTAAATCCATTAGACGTGCATGTTATATATATATATATGTATGTTCCTTTGTGGCGTTTCTTGGCATGTTTGTGGCTGGGGACATTAAAAATTGCTATCAGAGCATAGAGAGGCATTCGGAAGTGATGTTTCCTAGCCTGTTGGTAGCTGGGGATTTTACACTTTGTAGGGAATCCCCTGCTGAGGCGTTGGTCATCGTGGTGGCATGAACGCGGATCCTCTCATAGTGCCTCGATACCCTGATGGATGTCTATCTAGTGTTTGATGTTGTTGCGCAACACATGTCTCCTCTCCTGTTGGTCTCGTAGGAGTCCTGCTCTTACCCCCACTGAAAAACTCTTCCTCATTAATGAGGGCCTTCTGGACAACATTGTGCAATGTCTGAGGCATTAGGATCCTCACTTTCTCCTGAATGTTGATGTTAAGGCCGAACACAAACTTGTTGACCTTGAGATTCTTGGTCTTCAAATGTGGAGCATACATAAGAAGCTCCATGAAATGGTCCTCATACTCGGGCACCATACGACCACCCTGTCGTAAGGCGTTGAACTCATTGATTTGGCTCTCAATGAATTCCTTAGACAAATACCTCTCCCGGAACCGATCCTCGAACAGTTCCCATGACACGTCTTCAACGAACATGTTGAATTGTGGCAGGAGTGTCTTCCACTATAGAATAGAACTCCCCTTCAGCTGAAAGACCGCCATGCAGAACTTCATGTTGGAGGTGTAGTCGCGAAGTGTGAAGCACATCACCATGTTCTCCAACCATGCCTCAGTGGTTGCGACGTCTGTGGCACCCAAGAACTTGGGAAACTTAAACTTCTCGAGCTCTCGATGAATGCTACCAGTACCGACTGGGGTGTGTTGTGGACCCTCAGGAGGTACATGCACCCTAACCTCATCTCTATCTAGACATCTAATCAAGGCCTCTTACATACTCTGAAAGGACCTCATCAACCCGACCACATCCCCCACAACAATTTTCTCTTGTCCAATGACTTTTCTTCTCCTTGGGGGTTAGACCCCCCTGGTGTGGATGTTAATGGAGGCATCACGCCTCCTCCCCTAGCACCACGTCTCTTACCTCTGCGGAGTCCTCTAACCATGATTACCTACAGGGACACAATTCAATTTAATTAGCAATAAATTATTAATCAAGTGTTTAATACAATGGAAGGTGTAATAATCCCAAGTCGCGAGGTTGAACCCACTTTGATATCATATGTAATGACCCTCCTTTAAGACTAAGAAAAAGAAAATAAAAAAAGGTAAAAAAAAAATGCATTAAGAAATTAACATCAACACATGATCACCGCAGTACCTAATCAACAATATCATTAGTAAAAGCAGTACCAACTACTCATCATGGAAATCACTAATGATGCATTCAATGTGTCAACAAAGGATAGGGACACATAAACATAAATAGCGTAGTAGATCATCACATCATAATCATCTTGAACAATTTACAACAACATTCAATCAAGTAACGAATATAAAATGACTACCCTCCCAACCTACCCTGCAAGGTTAGGACCTCCAAGACACATAAGCAATTCTCAAGCCCAGGTTTCAATTGATTTTAACCATTTAATGTCTCGGGGATGGATATTGTCTTGAGGAAGAAGGAGGTGTCTACATCCCACTAACACCAAGTCCAATCTGTTGAAAAGTCAACATGAAACATGTGTCTAATTTACTTTTCCCTTAAATAAATTGGACAATAAATATTAATCTATTATTTCATTCATAACTGAGTGAGTTGGAGTTGTGACAAAATTATAAGTGTATTTAAGTGAGTTAATATCAGTTGTACTACTTGTAACTAAACTTGCACTAGTGAGAGTTCAGTGAATCAATGAACTCACATGCAACTGAAGATTCACCACGGATAACTACATGCATGTCAGATCCAGTGGAGACCCAGTTGAGATAATAGGTGAAAGGGAAAGTGTGGCTATCAGTTTTGATTTGATCACACATGTAGTGGATATGCTCATGAGCATGTGAAAAATAGGTAATTCGATTCATTGTGAGAATTCCAATTGCAGAGACTGTGCAGAGGAGGCAGGCTTTATGGACACAGAGAATTGGCAGATGTATTTGCTAATTTGTGTATGATAGTGTGAGACGATTGTATTGTACTGAGAGCTCTTGGATTAGAGTTTTGTATGAGATTTTTTCATGATTCATGATATACATAATATATGACAGTGGGGTTTTTAGCTTTACGCTTTCCTGGTAAAACTTCTGTGTTATGTGTTCTTGATATTTCACTTTGTGATTGTAGTTGTGATCGTGGTTTAATTTTCCGCAAGAATAATAGTAGAAGCGATTATATATTTAACAGTGGTGTATAATTGTTAGATCAGGAGAATCGCGGGAAATTCTTAATTTGTATTGAAATTTCTACATGGTATCAGAGCCATGGAGGCCACAGAGGCATGGAAGTGAGGTGCGAAGATAATTTCATTCTCGCAGGTCCCGTCTCTAGAAGGGTGCGAAAGTGAGTACTGTAGACTACACTCAGTTCTCAAAGAAGAAATTCTCGCACCCTAGTCAAAGGAGAGGTGCAAACTTCCCTGAGCATTCTCGCAGGCTGATCAAGGGAGAGGTGCGAACTCCCATCACCCTACAGTGTATTACAGTGTGAACCTCCCATTCAAGTTCACAGGATATATATAGGTAGGGTGCGAACTTCCCTCAAGCTACTCACGGGTGGGGTGCGAACCTCCTAGGGCAGGAGAAATTGCAGTAGTTGAGTTTTGGTGGTTGGATAACATTCGAATTTGCAGGATTTTCTTAGTGCGATAGTTGATTCAAGATTGAAATGTCTTTCAATGGCTTGAGGTTGGAGTATGCACTCGAGGGAAGCTCAAACTACATTGCTTGGAAGGACAGGATGGAAGAAGTACTCGAAGACAATCGCGTGAAGGATTACATTGACAAAGATGTTCCTAAGACGGATGTGAAAGACACTGCAAATATTGATGCATGGAAAAAGAAAGTAGCGAAGGTGAGGAGGATTCTGTTGGAGGGAGTACGAGACCACATTGTCTCAAGTCTCCATGGGAAAACCACACCACATGCAATGCAGAAGGTTTTGACGGATCTGTTCCAAAATAGTAGCGACCATAGGAAATTGGCGCTCAAAGATAAACTCAAGAAGATCAAGATGGATAAGGGTGACACCATTCCAAAATATCTCACGAAGTTTGTCCAATGTCGGGATGAGCTTGGAAGTGTGGGAATAATAGTCATTGTTGATGATTTGGTGAGCTTGGATCTCCTAGGACTTCCCAAGAGTTGGCACAGTTATCAAGACTCTATCAATGGAAGGGAAAAATTGTCGGATTCGGAATGACTATGGTCGGATCTAGTGCAAGAGGAATTCAGGCGGAACACTAAAGATGGATCTTCATCAAAGCGTGATGATGAAGAGGATTGTTCTTTGACTTCCAAGGCAAGGAAAGGGAAAAGGAAGAAATTCCATTCAAAATCCGAGTCTAAAGTCAAGAAGATGGATTTCTCCAAAGTGAAGTGTTTTCAGTGTCACGAACATGGGCATCTCGCTACTAACTGTCCGTAGAAGAGGAAGAACAAGATGGTTGTTGGATCTACAACTGGTGAGGTTCTTGTCTTGCAATTTGAACTTGACTTCACTTCGATCGCATGCATAGCTTCAAGTGCATCAGGATCAATGTGGTATTTGGATAGTGGCGCTTCCTTCCACATGACGGGAGATAAAGAGTCTTTCATTGACTTGGAGGAGAAAGATCTCAAAATGCATATAGATATGGGCGACGATGGATGATACAATGAAACTGGTATTGGTACCATTACCTTTCAGAGGGAGTCAGGTAAATCATTTCAATTGAAAAATGTTATGCATGTTCGAGGTTTGAAGAAAAAATTGGTCTCAGTCGCAATGTTGGAGGATAGAGGCTATGATGTTGTTTTTAGCAGTGGAAAATCCTACCTGCGACATAAAGCAACGGGTCAAGTAAAAAATATAGGAATTTGAGTTAAGAATCTCTACATGTTGGAGGTAGATGGATGCGGTGCCATGATAGGCAAGGCAGAAAAAGTGATGAACTGGGATGAGGGCGAATTATGGCACGGGCGATTGGGCCATCTTCATCATGGAGCCTTAAAGATCATGAAGCAAATATCTACTGGACTTCCAATGGAAACACTTGCTCAGTTAGATCAGTGAAAGGGGTGCACCCTAAGGAAGTATGTAAAGTCCACCTTTCATGAAAAGGAGAACCATGCTTCGGTGATCCTGGACAGAATTCACACAGACGTGTGTGGACCATTATCGGTTTCTTAAACAACAAAACATAGGTATTATGTTATTTTTGTTGATGACTTTTCTCGTAAATGTTGGATATTCTTCATGCAGAAGAAGGATCAAACATTCTCAAAGTTTTGTGAGTTTAAAGCATTGGTGGAGAAAGAGTCGGGGAAGCAAGTGAAGGCTCTAAGGAGTGCTAATGGTGGAGAATACATCTCTAATGAATTCAAAGCCTTCTGCACCAGAGAAGGAATTTGAAGACAACTCATAGTGCCTCATAACCCACAGCAAAATGGGGTCACGGAGAGAAAGAACATAATGATCGTGGGTGCAGCACGAGCAATGTTGCATGATCAGGTCTTACCAATGCATTTGTGGGCAGAAGCATGAAATACTGTGGTTTATGTGTAGAACCATTGTCCTCATAGAGTACTTGGCATGAGTACACCTAAAGGAGCTTTTACTGGTAAGAAACCTGATGTTTCTCATTTTAAAAAATTTGGCTCATCTGTTTATGTGCATGTGACCAAGGATTCCAGGAAGAAATTGGAACCGACTACTAAAGTTGGGATATTTGTGGGGTACACAGAAACACCCCATAATTATCATTTGTATTTGTCGAACAGTAAGATGACTGTTATGCAATGGGATATAAAATTTGATGAGGGGAAAGCCATGCGGTTGCCGCTTGAGAGGGAGCTAGACTTGCATGCAGAAGAGGAACTGTTGGTTCCCAAGGATGAGTCTCAAGATGTGAATCAGTCACATGAGGAGGTTCATGAAGTGGAGGAAACCACTCAAGCAGAGCCATCCATCATAAATTTTAGAAAGCGCACCATGGAAGCTGACAGATTGAGACTAGATGTTGCACAGAATGTAGGAGCCCCTACTTCACAGTGCAAACAGAGACAGTCTCCTGATCGATTTGCTGGGTACATGACTGTCATGAGAAAATGTATTGTGACTGAACCATATTCCTTTCAGGAAGCAGTGCAGGACCCCACTTGGCTTGATTCTCTAGTAGAGGAGTATGACTCCATTGTCAAAAACAGTGCATGGGAAATTGTCCCAAGACCGATTGATAAATCAGTGGTAGGATCGAGATGGATCTACAAGGTAAAGCAAGTTGCTGATGGGAGTGTGGAGAAATACAAGGCCAGGTTTGTGGCTTAGGGCTTCTCACAGATCAAGGGGATAGATTATGATGAGACCTTTGCACATGTCGCAAGGTACTCTTCCATAATATCCATCCTTGCATTCTCAGCGCAGATGGGCTAGTGCATTCATCAGATGGATGTAAAAATTGCGTACCTCAACGGGATCATTGAGGAAGAAGTGTACATTGAACAACCAAAACGTTTTGAGACCTTTGACAGATATTCACATGTGTTTAGACTCAAGAGAGCATTGTATGGGTTGAAGCAAGCACCCCATGCTTGGTACACTTGGATAGACAACTATTTCACTGGATTGGGCTTCACCAAAAGTGAAGTGGATGCAAACCTATACCAAATTGTGGTGGAGGGTAAGCTTTTAATCATTGTTCTTTATGTTGATGATTTAATACAGACTGGTGATGAGCAACTAATACACTCATGCAAGGATGACCTTGCAAAGGATTTTGAGATGAAGGATTTGGGACTTCTTCATTATTTCCTTGGATTGGAAATATGGCAGCGAGATGGTGAACTTTTTGTGTCTCAAGGAAAGTATACAAGGGAGATATTGTGTAAGTTTCACATGGAGGGTTGCAAACCCATGGATACTCCTCTTCCAGGAAACTGGAGGAAATAGGATGCTACTTCTAGAGAGGTAGTGGATGCTACTGTCTATCGACAGTTAGTGGGTTCACTAATGTATTTAGTGAACATGAGACCGGACATTTGCTATGCGGTTAACCAACTAAGTCAAGCGATGGTTAAGCCTACCAAACTCTTTTGGAAGGCAGGTAAGCATGTCTTGAGATATCTAAAGGGCACATTTGAGTATGTATTATGGTACAGATAGACGGATGAGGTGAAGTTGCATGGCTTCACGGATGCAGATTGGGCGGGCAGCCCAACAGATAGAAAGAGCACATCAGGGGGGATCTTTAGTATCGGATCTATAGTTGTTTCTTGGTACAGTAGGAAACATAGATCTATGGCACTTAGTTCAGTGGAAGCGGAATACATGGCAGCGAGTCAAGTTGCATGTGAGGATATCTGGATGAGAAAGATATTGGTTGGTTTGTTTGGTTCTCATTTAGATCGGAAAGTGATTTATTGTGATAATCAGAGTTGCATTAAACTCTCGATTAATCCTGTGTTTCATGACAGATCTAAGAATATAGATATCTGGTATCATCATCTCAGATATTGTGTTCAGCGGAAGATCATGTTGCTTCAATACATTCCTACGGAAGATCAAGATGCAGACATTCTAACAAAGGTGCTCACCAAAAGAAAATTCGAATATCATAGAGACAGGATTGGGGTGAAGGATAATCCCTTTCTTGTTGAGAGGGAGTGTTGAAAAGTCAACAAGAAACATGTGTCTAATTTACTTTTCCCTTAAATAAATTGGACAATAAATATGAATCTATGATTTCATTCATAATTGAGTGAGTTGGATTTGTGACAAAATTATAAGTGTAGTTAAGTGAGTTAAGATCAGTTGTACTAGTTGTAACTAAAATTGCACTAATGAGAGTTTAGTTAATCAGTGAACTCACATGCAACTGAAGATTCACCACGGATAACTACATGCATGTCAGATCCAGTGGAGACCCAGTTGAGATAATAGGTGAAAGGGACAATTTGGATATTAGTTGTGATTTGATCACACATGTAGTGGATATTCTCATGAGCATGTGAAAACTAGGTAATTCGATTCATTGTGAGAATTCCAATTACAGAGATTGGGCAGAGGAGGCAGGTTGTCTGGACACAGAGAATTAGCACATGTATTTGCTAATTTGTGTATGACAGTGTGAGATGATTGTATTGTACTGAGAGCTGTTGGATTAGAGTTTTGTATGAGATTGTTTCATGATTCATGATATACATAATATATGATAGTGAGGTTTTTAGCTTTATGCTTTCCCGGTAAAACTTATGTGTTATGTGTTCTTGATATTTCACTTTGTGATTGTGGTTGTGATCGTGGTTTAATTTTCCGCAAGAATAATAGTAGAAGCGATTATGTATTTAACAGTGGCATATAATTGTTAGATCAGGAGAATCGCAGGAAATACTTAATTTGTATTGAAATTTCTACACAATCATCAACTAGATCAATCCATCAATCCTATTCATCAATTAATCATGACGCATGGGTAATCAATATTGTTATCAATCATACATCAACATTTAAATATTATCCACGCACGAGAGTAAACAATTCTAGAACAATCACATGTCAACTTAAGTAAAGATGCAAGAGAAAACTAGCCACTCACTTAGTCATATATCTAATAAATTCATGATGCAAGATTAATTAACATTAAATTGAAGGTGCAAGAGAATAATGACGAAGAAATCACACTCCCACTTAAATCAAGGCACGCAAGTAAATTTTATTACTAAACTAATCATGCATCACCATTAATGAAATGCGCGTGAGTAATCAAGCTAAATTATTGTACATCCATCATTATTCCAATGCGCAAGCAATCCAATTATTAAATCACAACATAATCAATGGCGCAAGGTAAATATTCATTGAATTTTTATGGCGCCAAAGTAACTAAACACATGTCCATCCACACATAGCTATACACATCATGGTGCAAGTAATTATCAAGTAAATTAAGGAGCAGATGAAATAATCAATCAATCCATCAGGTATCAACATTAATTTAATGGCGCGAGAGAACCCATTATTTAGTCACTACACATCAACAATTTTCATAGTGCAAGAAGTCTAATATCAATCAACCATACATTACAATATAATTCTTATTCACACAAGCAATCTAACCACTTAGCTAGTCATACATCCATGACGCAAGTAAACTAATGAATTAAATAATTCATCCATCCACATTGTTCTTAAGGCACATAGAGACAACAAATTACATAACCAATAGTACATCATATAAAAATTCATGGCACAAAGGACCTTTGAAGAATCCACAAAAATCCATCTACATTAACATGATCAATTAATTGGCGCAATCACCACCTAGGAAAGATTCGAACTATAGACCAACCACAATTACATATATCAATATTATACGCAATCACCATCAACCTTATTCATGGCACACAAGTATCTAAAAACTTGATCATTTATACTTCAACCTCTATTCCATTAGCATGTCAAATATCTTACCTTCCCTTTTGACTTAGGTTCAAGGAGGAATTAATTATTACCCTTACTTAAATTGCATAAATAAAATCAATTATTAAAGCAGTAAGAGTTGTCTAGTTGCTCATAAATCAATCTTAGGTGTAGTAGTATTCTGAAGTCCTTGGCCCTATTAGGTTCTACATATATATAACATATTATTCATGCGAGAATCAAATCATTTACATCTTAACTCCATAACAAAAACCCTAACTCACACACACACACACACACACATTTATTTATTTATAAAAACACAAGAATAAACAAATAAACCATAAACAATAATTGTAGTTGAATCTCTTCCAAGGTAGGAAATTTATGAGTAAGGCAAGGATCTCCACGCGTCTAACAAGTCCAGAAGGATTGAAATAACCCAAGGGTAAGGGTCTTACAGTTTAAATAATGGGTAAGAAGGACCTAGAAATGATTGGACACGAAAAGGTTATCAGATGTGTGGCCGCCTTCCCGAGGATGTAGAGAACCAAATTAGTAAGTTGGGCATGCTAGTTAAGGCACAGAGTTTAAGTTCCCCCCCAAAGGTGCAGAGACGGACCACCAAAAATGTTGGGTAGGTGATCAACGTGGCTACCATCTTGGCCTGTTTAATGCAAACACAGAGGATAAATTTTACTGGGTGAAGGTTCCAAAAACTCAGAGATATGCCAACTAGTTCGCATATCTCTCACAACAATCTCATAGAGGTCGTGGAAGGAAGGCGCAGTGGTTAGATGCCCAAAAATTTTGCAAGAATAAAGCCAGTCACATAGATTGAAAAACAGGGGAAAAATGTAGAGAGCACCAATAGAATTTTAGAGAAGGACATGCCAAAAAGAAAACTTCAAATTCCAGGTGCCAAAGAGATTGTCAATGTCCCACATGAGCAATATCAACCAGAAATTTTTTGTGCGGTGCCTACGACTTGCATATCGGCTAGTGGACTAAGTTACTGTCAATCAACTGTCTAAGTTTTTATTAAGAAGCAGAAGGTTCATCAATTCATAGCTTGAAATGGGTACGATGTCTGAATCTTTGTTGTGTTTTATCCAACGATTAATTTTAGCTAGGGTGAGTTTTACTTTCATCTACCCAGAGGAAGAAATAATTATGAGCAAAATCAACCTTGACGAAGAGAAAAGGATTTCACTGGAAAAAGCGCAGACTAGTTCCCCCTTAAGCTGGGCGCGAAACACACTTAGAACGCAAAGGTGAAGGTGTGTAAATATCTCTAAGTAAAAAGGGTAAGAGCGTTGAGTAAAAGATTAAATCTTTGAGTGAAGAGTGGTAAAAAGCTGAGTAAAAGTACCCATCATAACCAGGTAGCAAGAGCATGACATCTCAGAGAACGAAGAGAGGGCGCATGCGTTTAATATTCACAAAAATTGCAGAAAAATCACGTCAAATGAAAGAAATAAAAAAGGGATAAAAACCACAGAGCGCTACTATCAATCGTTGAGTGGGAGAAAAAAGGGTTGAGTGATAAACCAAGTAAAATTGCAGATCAATCCATTAAAATTCATTGTTGGGGTTAGCGACTTCACTAGAGAGTAATATTCATACAGTGTTGGGTGCACATCAAGGGAAAAAGTCATCGTTGAGTCTCAACTAGAAATACGGGGATCAACATTCTAATACACAACTTTTCAAGCTTAGAAATAATTAAAAACCAAGAATTTATTTAGAATCAAGCCTAGAATTTATAAAACATCAAGGGTTGTCTAATCCATCCTAAAATTTTCAACATACTAAGCAATTAAATAAAACATGATTGAACAAATTAAATCATAATTCAAATCTCAAATTTCGATAAATATTGTAACCGTCGATTGAGATGTACTTGATGATGTTCTTCGGTAGCTAGTGTTTCCTCCTTGCTCCCGCTTGTTAATCATCGAGACTTCACTAGTACCTCCCAGCCAATGATAGGGGTACTCTTCTTCCCCCTTAGCCCCCCTAGCCGCAAAGGGGCCTTGCACAAACACAACCACAAAACTCTAGCTCCCATCTTGCCTCGCAAGGTCAATCTACCACTCTCTTTCTCGAGCTGGGTATCTCAACTCTCACAAGTAAAATCAGTCAAAAAAATTCTAGTAGCATAACTTTACTCATACCAGTCATGATCCATTCATCTTCTCAGCCATTTCTTTTATAGATTTTTTCTTAGTGACCACTTTCTATTTGCACGTTTAATTCATTCCATTAAAAATTAATTAGGAATTACTCCCCCCGTACAGTTGTCACATGTTCCCTTAGTTGCACCAATAAATTCACCATTTAATTTAATTAAATGTCAATTTCCCTTACCCATCCTAAAATCACTCCTAGTTGTCTCTTTATTCCCTCTATTTCATTTTTAATGACTGACGTCTTTCTAAAACTTAGTTGTGTTTAATTTAGGAAAGTTCTTTAGTTAGACTAGACTAGATTCATTTCTATGCTTCCACAATTCTTTTTACATTTATTTCATTTATTATCTTAGTTCCAATTTGGTATTATTTTGCACACATTTATATAATTAAATATTTAGATATAAATTTTTACTCTTTCAATTACTAAATTGATTTTTCTTCATCCCCCGCCATTTGTTAAATTTATAATTTATTTTTTTTAGTCCTCTTGCCCACTTTAGACTTAGGCTCAGTTTTTAAACTAGGCTTAGAATTTTTTAGGATATTTTATAATTAATAAAAATTACTCATTTAATAATTATTTTAAGTCCGACAATGTCAAAACAAAAATTGTTGTCTAGGAACCTAGGTTCATTGACTCACCTTTAATAAAATCGTGATGTTCCCTTCAAGACACGCTTCATGCTCCAAGGGTGCCACTCACCTTTATTCAATTTTTATTTATGCGACGTGCCCTTCAAGATGCACTATGTGCTCCAAGGGTGCCACTCGCCTTTGATTGCTTTTGGTAGTTTTCCAACCCTTGGAGTCAATTCTCCATTAGGTGACCTTGTGAGAGACTAAGGGCCTCTAAGGAATAAAGACCCTGCCTTATTACGCATCCCTTAGAATCTTCATGAGTGATTGTCTCAGTCTTCCCTCACGGAATTGTGGATCTCTCGAACTAGGTAATCGTTAACCTACAATTCGAGCCACGACGAGAGTGCCAGTAGGTTGTCATAGGGTTGTTGCCACACCTCTCCCTCAATATCTAGTTGTTGTGTATTGCCCCTTTACTCCTTATGTGAGTATGATTAACAAGCAATCGTTAGCCTGCATTCATCAACAAAACATTGTCAACGATCCATAAACAACATCATAATATACCCGATCATATGTCACATATGAATAAATAGAAATACCCAAATCATATACAGTCAACATATGTCAGATATTTCTCATGGTAATGAGAAGTTACTATGACTTGTGGCCCACTCTCCAATAAAATGTGACAGAAAAGTGAATACATTGAAAAACGAAAATGACTTTAATAAAGAGAAGGAAGAATGGTTTTCTAATATAAGTAATTTAATATATTTCTTTGGATTATTAAAATTTAAATAATTATTTAAGTAATATATAAAATAATAATAATTATTTATATAATATAAAATAATTATTTATATATTTAATAAAAATTTTAAATAATTATTTATATAATTTTTTCAACATTTTTCATTTATTTTATAAATTCCTACTTTTTGTAAATAAAGATAAAGTATACACAATATAATTCTATGTATCTATGCTATAAGTAAAAGAGTCAAATTCATAACAACTTATACTCGAAAACTTGAATTTACAAATAATCATGTATAACAATGTTATTCTTTACATATTCCTTTCAAACCCATTAATCATATGACTCATTAGGTAAAGTATTGCCTCCTATGTTTTTCTAATTCTTTTAGTCACCCTTTCGAGATATATTAATAATAACTTAAAATATGAGTAAACATTCAATAAGTTATAAACATCTAACTATATCATTCTTAAATGTTAGGAGATAAGTTATAGTTACTTACCAATAACTAAAAATAGGGAAAACAACGTTCCATTATAACAACAAAACATAAAGTAAGTCTAATAGAATGATAAGGAAAACATTAATAAAACATAAAGTAAATTTAACAATGATACATGTGACGTGGACATCACGAAATAAATAAATAAATTTAGTAAGGATGATGTGAAAAGTTGTATAACAATGAAGAGTTTCATTTTCTTTCTTTATTAAAATGAACAAAAAAAAATGAAAAATAAAGAAGAGTAACGAGAAATGAATAGAACCTTATTTTTATTGTTTCGTGATTGAGATTATCAAATGAGTTCAACATGATTTTTAGTTAGTCCCTCCTTCTTGATTGGTAAACTTGTTGTTTTGTGATCGATTATCAAAGGAGTTCAACATGATAAACATAAAGGAGTTTTAGTTGGTCCCTCAACATGAATTTTAGTTGGCCCTGGATGGGGTGACATGGGGCGCAATGCTGCCACGCGGGAGCGAGCCGGGACGCAGCGTTAATGCATCCACCGGCTCACATCACCTCGGACAATAACTCGACATGTTTACGTGCAGATGCATTCAAACGACGAGGCCCCTCGCGCAAGGGAAGGGTACCCGCCACCAGCGCACTATCCAGCAGACTTTAATGGCTATGGTGATTGTTTTAGTTATGGCGATTGTCTTTGCACTCACGCTCATTGTTCAAGTTGCAAGACCAAGTAGCAGGTCGCTCTCGGAGGCCTCTGCTCCACAGGCGAACCAGAACTGCAGCAGTCTCTCTCCCGCTCCACTGGAGCAGTGGTCACTCGCGGCAACCTCGCCCATCCTCAGCAGCAACTCGACTCCAGTTGGCAACACCCAGATAATTCACTGGAACCTCACCATGCCCCGAATCAGAGGGAAACTGCGAAGGGGAGCGGCGTGGTACGCGGCGGAGTCGCAGTGCAAGAGAAAGGAGAACTTTGAGAAAGCAATGGCGATGGCCACCAGGAGGCGCAGGAACCGACCACGCAAGCCTCCAATGGCGTATGTAGAGGAGGTAATCCCAGAAGGAGGCCTGGAAATCCCTCCTGAGCATACCCTGTTCATGGTACCGGAAAATTGGAATCCAAGCTCGAACTTTGGCTCGGATAGCAAACCTCAGCCGGCAAGCAGCACGCTCGACCCCCATGACACCAGTGCAGAGAAGCCTTACTCCCCCTGCTATGTGGAAGAAGAGGTTCCTCCCGAACCCACCAAGGAAGCGGAGGGGCACAAGATGCAGGAAACAAAAGCGGCCACCAGCGAGGAGTTTATGGACAACCATCGCCTGGAACAGCCACCTTCAGTTGACTGGGGATACCTCAATCTCATCTTTGAGATGAGGAATATGCTGGAAGATCAGATCTTCCGCCTCGCGCGAATGGATCAGCGGCTTGACATGTTCTTTGCGGCACATTCCAGAACTCCGCCAAAGAAACAATGTCCGACTTGCGCGCGAGCCTACTCATTCCCAGCAAGATGGAGGCATTCCGTGGACGAGGACAAACATCCCGGTTCAGAGGTTACCTAATGTTCAGAACTAGACTTTGGTTTTGGTTTTGTTATTATAATCTATGCCTTAGGATAGCTAGCTATCAGTATTTCTTAGCTCTAGGTAGACGAACCAGTTTCATGCTCGTGACTGTTAGTCCTGGTTTCCTTCGGGCAGGACGTAGCAACGTCAATTTTGTTAATTTTGCTAATTCTGCAAACTGGGTGACACATGGACAAGGATGCCCAGCTGTCTCGGTTTCCTGCTCAGGCGGGACAACTGGCATCACCAACAACTATGTATTATGTTTATGGTAATATAATAGGCTCCAACCCTTTTTTACTTAAAAAAAAAACATGAATTTTAGTTGGTCCCTGAAAAAAAAAGAATGAAAAATAGAGAAGAGTAACTAGAAATGAATACAACCTCACCCTTATTGTTTTGTGAACGAGATCATCAAAGGAGTTCAACATGATTTTTAGTTGGTCCCTCATTCTTGATTGGTAAACTTATTGTTTTCTGATCGATCATCAAGGGAGCTCAACATGATAAACATAAAGGAGTTTTAGTTCCTCCCTCAACATGAATTTTAGTTGGTCCCTCATTCTTGATTGGTAAACTTATTGTTTTGTGATTGATCATCAAGAGAGCTCAACATGATAAACATAAAGGAGTTTTAGTTGCTCCCTCAACATGAATTTTAGTTGGTCCCTCATTCTTGATTGGTAAACTTATTGTTTTGTGATCGATCATCAAGAAAGCTCAACATGATAAACATAAAACATCCCTTATTCTTGATTGGTAAACATATAAACTAGTAATATTATACTTGCTTTGTTATAATCCTATATAATATTATGTGTATTTATTAATTCTAAAAATATTTGACATGATTTAAAAAATATTTCTTTTTTATAATTACTTAATATAGTAATCATATATAATTTTATTTGTATTTATTAATAATAAAAATATTTAACATATTTAAAAAAGTTTTTTTTTTTTTTTTTTTTTTTT
>ML785003.1:262293-276802 GCA_009831015.1 Picea engelmannii
CTGCACTACACAGGGAATCCAAATGCAACACACTGTTCCATATACACCACAACAAAATGGTGTTGTTGAGAGAAAGAACTGCACATTAAAAGAAATGGCTAATTGTATGATCCAATCTAAGGGATTAAGTCTAAAGTATTGGGAGGAAGCCATCAACTGTGAAAATTACATAGTAAATCGCACTCCCAAAAAGGATCTTAAAAATATAACACCTGAAGAATCTTGGACTAAAAGTAAACCAGATGTAAGTCACTTCCATGTATTTGGCAGTATAGCATGGGCTCACATTCTTGATGAGAAAAGGAAAGCATTGCAGCCTAAAAGTGAGAAGTGTTTATTTCTTGGTTATTCTAAAGATGTCAAAGGTTACAGACTTCTTCAATCACATTGTAATGAAATTATTCTTAGAAGAGATGTTAAATTTGATGAAAATCTCTTGGCCTGGGAGCCATATTCGACGATTGTGCCTTCTTTGGCCTGTGAGCCATCTTCAACATTTGTGCCTTCTTATGATCTGGTTTCTTCTTCAGATGATGACAGTGAAGATGAAAATCCACCTCCACCTGCTCACCCTCCTCCAGATGAGTCCTTTGAACCTGAACCAGCACCAGCTCCATGGCTTCCTAGATGGGTTTTTTCAACACGAGAAGCAACTGGTGATCTTGTCAGTGATCCTTCAGATCAGTGTCAGACACGTTCACAGTTCTAGTGAGCCTCTTCTCTTTTGGCTCAAGTTTCAAAAACTCATGATCCAGAGACATTTGCAGAATCTTCAAGTCATCTATATTGGGATACAACAATGAATGAAGAGTATCGTTCTTTAATGGAAAATGATACTTGGGATCTTGTACCTCTTCCAAAAGGAAGAAAACTTGTTAGATGAAAATGGGTCTACAGAACTAAGTATGCATCAGATGGAAGTGTTGAAAGACACAAGGCTCGGTTAGTTGCCAAAGGATTTTCCCAAGTTGAAGGAATTGACTATAATGAAACCTTTGCCCCTATAGAAAAAATGAATTCTATCAGCCTTGTTCTTACCCTTGCTGCCTCACATAAATGGGAGGTCCATCAAATGGATGTTAAATCGGCCTTCTTGCACGACGATTTGTAAGAAGAAATCTACATGGAACAACCTCTTGGCTATGTACAGAATGACTCTAGCCTTGTTTGTCACCTCAAGAAATCTCTTTATGGTCTCAAGCAAGCTCCCCGAGCTTGGTATGCCAAAATGGATAGCTTTCTTATTGCCATTGGATTCTCTAGATTCCATTCTGATCCTAATGTCTATACCAAGAAAGTAGGAAGCCATCTCATAATCCTTGTCCTTTATGTTGATGACCTTATCATTACTAATAGTGACTCAAAACTTTTAAACCATGTGAAAACCAACCTTAAGAAGAAATTTGAAATGGCAGACTTAGGTTTTTTTCACTATTTCCTTGGCCTCCAAGTTTTGCAAACCAATGAAGGAATTTTTCTTTCTCAGACTAAGTATGCTTGTGACCTTCTTCGTTTCACATGGACGATTGTAAACCAACCCCTTCTCCCTTCCAGTCTGGAGTCAAGCTTTATGCCACCTATACTTCTCTTGAAGTTGATGCCACCCTATACCGTCAGTTAGTTGGTATCCTCTTATACTTGACTCATACCCGTCTTGATCTTTCCTTTGTTGTTGGTATTATTGCCAGATATATGAAAACACCCCATGAAAGCCATTGGAAAGCAGCTAAAATGATACTTCGCTATGTTCATGGTACAGTTCAGTTCGGAATACATTACAGTTCAGGGGGGACTCCTTTATTGGTTGGTTTCACTGATTTAGATTGGGTCAGCGACCCTGATGATCGGAAATCTACTGGAGGTTATGTTTTCAGCCTTGGTTCAGGACCTGTCACTTGGGCCTGTAAGAAACAATAGGCTATTGCACTTTCTTCAGCAGAAGCAGAATACCGAGCAGCGGTAAATGGAAGTCAGGAAGCCCTATGGCTTCGACAGATCCTTTCAAAGTTTGGATTTCAGCACTAGCATCCGACCAGCCTTTGGTGTGTCAATCAGAGTGCCATCAATCTCGCCAAATACCCAGTTCAACATTAGAATAGAAAACACATCGAGCTACACATGCACTTCATCAGAAAGTTAATTCATGATCAAGTTATTGAAGTGCTCTTTTTCCCTATAGAAGATCAAGTTGCAGACATTTTCACAAAGTCTCTTATAGAAGCGAAGTTTTCCAAACTTCGATCTATGTTAGGAGTTCAGGAAGTTGTCATTAAGGGGGGATAGGCTCTAATGCATCCTTACTTCTCCTATTGTGTCACTATTGTAAATCCTTCAATCCTATCCCAAGTTGTTCTTAAGGGGGGATGTTAGGATATTTAGACACTTAGGAGTTAGTTAAGATCTACTTGGTCTAATATTTCGTTAGGTAAAAGTGTGTTTCTTAGTGTGTTTCTTTAGTATGCATTTGTAGTTAGGAAATCCGATGATCACGATATGTTCCCGACATAGAGTGATCCAACGGTTCATACTCTCCTTGATCTTAATGACCATTGATCTGTGGCTTAACATCTGATTGGTCCATGATCTCTATTTAAATAGCATGGAGGATCATTTGCCGATGATCGATTGTGAGAAACTCTCTTGTAAAATCTCTTTGTAATCTTTGTCTTTGCATTAATAAACTGCTCCAAGTGGTCGCGTTGGTTGGGCCCATGGATGTTTCCCCGTAGGGGTTTTACCATGTGAAAACATCGGTGTGTTGATCTTTGATCTGGTTATGTGAGTGGTTAGTAAAGGTGTTCGTCCTTTGTTGGAATACATGTGTTGTCGAACACTATTTTCAATTTCCCTGACAGCCTATTTGGCGTGGTCCTTGTTTGAGTGACAATGCCATGGTCATTTGTTGAGTGGCAATGTGGCAGTCTCTGTGATGGAGCTTCCACCAAGCTCTGCATGCAACCCACCTTGAAAACGCCTATTATCACAACTCCAAGATGAAAGGACTGGCACTTATTGCAACTGCCCAGATACTATATGTCGATCCTCCCACTCATGGGTAAGTTAATGCATTCGCCAAGTCCAGGCAGATATTCTTCAACTCCTTTGCGGCATCCATGATCAAACTGGGGAATGTGGGTATTAAGACTGGGGGAAAGGGACAAATGCGCAAAGACTATGGATCCTTCAACAACTACAACTAGATGTTCAACTTTTCTTAATTAGACACAGGACAAACTTTATCCAAAATGTTCTAGATTTGCTCATTTTTAATGAATTTTCAGGTAAAAAATGGGACAAAATTTTGAATACCCTGAATCAAAGTACCAATAGTAGTTTTTTTCTCCAAAGATTTTGACGGTCTCTAAATCGACCTGGAACCTTCGAAAAGGGTAAGTCAAATTTTGATTATTTAGTTGGCCCAATTTCGACGAGAGTAAAATTTTTCGAGCCATTTTGAATAAAGGATATACTTATCTAAATACTGTGATAGAGTAATGTCTTTCTTTACAATTGGAATTTATTCACAAACACGAAATAATTCACATTGATTGTGAAGTTCATATATAGAACAATGGTTGGTATGGGAGACGAGTAGGTGGGAATTGCCCAAGATGCTGCGAGAATAAGGAGGCTGGAGAAGAAAAGGGAAGTGGAGAGGAAGATAATAGAGGAGTTCAAGAACAAATCTTCAGGTGGCCAAACCGGCCTTCTTCAGTTCGGCTCTAGCACCTCAGAGGTACTAATAAACATCACCATGTTGTGCTATTAATTTTGTTTCCCAATCACTACATGTCAATGCCAATAGCTAGAATATATGTTCAACTATAAACATGTCTGTATTTTGTTCCAGAGGAACAAAATACTGGCAGGTGAGATTGATGCTGACGATCATCAAATTTGGCATCTTTGTTTACTATCGACTGCATATTTAGCATAAAGAATGACACCTATAATATTGTTGGTTTTTTCCTTTTGGCATTATCGAATTTGACATTTGATGTTGTTTTGTGGATTAAGTGCTTATTAACAAAAGTAAAATCCTCGGCACATGAGCGCATTGGTGATATTCAAACTATGTTTGGTGCCTTTAACATTTTGACCCTTTGGGATTATCCAACATTAGAGCGAGGAAATGAGCAAACATTATTTATAAGAGCTCTTGTATCGAATCACTTTGATGCGTCGTGCACATATAACCCAACTTTGTGAGCTCCCCTTCCTTCTGGCTTGGTCTTGGCATTGTTGTATGCGACTTGGCACTTAGACTTGTTATTGTTTTCCAAATATTCTCGGGTTTAGCCCGCCCGATAGGGGCAGGAATAAGCCCAACCAGCGATGGATGTCCATTGTCTCTTAATAATACTTGGAACCATGTAAAAGGATTTGAAAGATAGTTGCTAGTGTCCATTGCCCAATTTAATGAAAATTAATTGTCTCTCACTTTTTCATTATCAAATTTGGATCTCTCGACTACACTGCCTTTTGATTCATGGAACAAATAGATCGTAGGATCTGGTTTAATTACAAGGACAATAACAATCTCTTGATCCATGGAACAAATAGATCATAGGATATGGTTTAATTACAAGGACAATAGAAACAAAGAGTTCTTTACTTTTTTGGTGATTTAGTTAATCCATGTTGTTGATGTGTAGCGTTTATGAGAAACAACTTGAAATGTTGTATTTTAATCTAAACATGGGTTTATCTTTGTCTATGCGGGATCATCCCAATGCATTCCACTGGTTGTGTTGCATTTAGCGTTAATATCTTCTTGTCTTTGACATTGGTTGTGTTGCACAATAGAAGCTATCAAACATAGCGTTAACAGAGCAACCTTATTTCGTTATTTGTTAACCACAAGATTAATTGCATAGTAAATAAAACTAGTTCAAAAAATTTATTAAAAAAATATCATGCATGAATGCAATATTTATTATGTTGCACAACATTAATTGCATAGTAAATAAAATTTATTATACAAACATCATGCATGAATGCAATATTTATTATGTTGCAGCATATAAATATGAATTCACTACAACATTAACTCCATAGTATAAAATAAAATTAGTCCAATCCTTTATTATTTGAATGACTGCACCACAAGATTAGCATAATATAAAGTAAAATTAGAAATTAATCCAATTGGATTTTCAGTGACTCAAGCCACATAATTAATCCAATTCTATTTTCAGTGACTTGCAACCCACAAGATAACTCAGTGCTTGTTAACGCTACATCGGTAGGTATTTGCTACCACATAGCCTTTTTATGTAGGGAGTCTATACTCTTCATGGAAGACTTGTAATTTATTTTTGGGTAGACCCAATACCTAATGCCTAGTTCTCTTCCACAATATAAACATAGAAACCACTCCCCCAAATCCAATCCCTACTCCTATACCTAATATTATTAATGTTATTTTTTCATCCAATATACTTAGCCATCCCACTTTGACGTTATTGTTCTTACCACTATTTCCTTCTCTCACTGGTCTTTTCTTTTCATTGCATGGATCTAAAGGACACCCCACAAGCATTTATATTTTGAAATGATGCTACACTGAAAGTGGAAAATTGCGTACCTGTTGGGATTGGACCACATAGGTTGTTAGATGAAACATAAAAAACTGCCAACATTGATAATTTTTTATGCAGGCATCCAGTCTTCCAACTGGTTCTAGATCAATTCAATAATTGCAGGTTGCTTATACTCTTTATGCTTTCAGGTATATCTCCTGTGAGATTATTGTTGGATAAGTCAATTATTGTGTTTGTTGCTATCATATATGTCAAACAATACTCAAATCCTTTAATGACAATCATAAGATTGAAATATAGTTCATCAACCACGATTTTTGAAGATGCTTTCACTCTAAATCCTTGGAACCCTTTAAAATTGGATGGTATTCTTCCATTGAATGTGTTGTTGGATAAATCCAACACCTGCAACTTTGTGAGATTTATGATTGATTGAGGAATATGACCATGGAGATTATTATAACCAATACTTAACACTCTTAAATGTTTAAAGATTGCAAGGTAATGAGGAAGCTCACATTCTAAGTGGTTTTTCCTTAAATCCAACAAATAGCATGAGGTATTAACCAAAAACACTAGAAGAGTTCCAAAGAAATAGTTTGAGTGAGCTGAAAAGTATCTCAAAGAAAGTGGGAACTTTGTGTTTCCCAAATCCCCACTAAATGAGTTATGAGACATTTCTAAGTTATAGAGATACTTGAGATTTTTTATGGCTTTAGAAATACTTCCAAAAATATTATTATGAGATATATCTAAGTAATTGAGATTCTTGAGCTTTCTTATGTTTTTAAGAATACTCCCAGATATTGTTATTAGATATATCTAACCTATATGTCTTTAAAAATACTCCCAGATATTGTTATTAGATATATCTAACCTATAGAGACTTTTGAGCTTTCATATAGATAAGTCAAGATATGATAGACTTTTCATCAAACCCAAAAAGGAATTGGACCGTTGAAATTGTTTCTTGTAATGGACAACTCTCGGAGAGATGTGCAATTGCTCAGAGAAGTTGGAATACTTCCACCCAGATAATTGTAGTACCCGTTCAAAGCTAGATGTTCCATTTCTCCCCTTCTCGCTCTCTGACACTCAAACGCCCTCCAGTTGTAGTCTCAGTTATGCTTATATTTATATATATAAGCGCGGAAGCTCTCATATCAAGTTGTTTGTGTACCCGTTAGGAATTTGTAAACCAATAACATGGAAAACACAAACATAAAAAACAGAAAATAATCGTTGGAGGTCTTCCCTGGGAAAAACGAAGTAATATAATTTCTTGAAAGGACTATATATAATCAATTATTTTGATAAATTTAATTTAATAGTATTTGGTTTTTCTTAATATTTAATATATTGATAAATTTAAAATATTTGTCTTTAATATATATAATACAAATTACATTAAAATATTTATTATGATATTAGTAATATAATGTTTTATAATAATTTTATATATGTTATTATAACAATATTGATGGTGTCTGTCATAGTTGTCATAGTTTTATAGTAACACTCAAAAATTTGTATAAAGTATTTTTATAAAACTTGTTTTTAAAAAAAAAATCAAATACCCAAAATTTGATATGAAAAAAATGTAAGATTTTTAGGAAAAAACAGTAAGGAAGTCTCAAAAATTTGTATAAAGTAATTTTACATAAAGTAATTTTACAAACCAGTAATTAAATTTTAGTAATTAAATTTTTGATAGTAAAACTATCAAGATAAATAGTTACCAAATATTAATTAAAAAAGTTAAGAAATATTATATAAATAGAAAAGGAAAGAAAGTTTTATAAAATTTAAATTTGATCTTAAAATATTCTAAAATAAAATTGAACTGGAACAAGGGATTATAATACAAAATGAGATAAAAAAAAAGTAATAGAACAAAACATGTATTCTAATATGCATTGTATATGGTAGCTTTATTTGTATAGGCTTGTTAGATACAAAACTAGGTAACCATCCATTTTGACTAAATCTCTCTCTTTAATTTAATATTATATTCTACTATTATTATTATACACTAACTATGCTATGCTATTTAGTATCCCCACTTTATAGTATTTTGTTTTTTTTGTACATTTAGTGGTTTAAGTGGACATTGTTCTCTAAAATTAAAAGAAACTTTACATACATGATTGATCCAAAAGTATCCACAAAGACATCTTCTAATTTTTTTTCATATATCAAAGTAAAAATACCACAAAAACACAAGAAAAAGATTTAGAGAAAACTTTCCTAAACAACAATACCCCATGTCATTCTATATATATATGGAAAAAAGAAGGAAAACAACACAAAACTAGGCATAATAGTCTTCTACTCTATTGAGTGTCTCTCTTCTTTTGGCTCGTTATGTGGTCCATTAAATGTTCTTTTACAAGCATTCCCCCATTTCAACTTGATCTTGTGTAAAGATGTTCTCAAGCTAAGCTAAGATTGCTTCTCCGACATGAGCTAATTCATTTTACTAACTTTTAACTCCTACAACCTCTCAACCTTGACTTTCTTCTAATCAATATTTTCATAAGCAAACATCATTGGGCTATTCACTTCATCTAAAAAAAATTTGAAATAAAAGACATCACATGTTCAAATAATTTATTTTCTGTATAAATCTTTTGAAATTGAAAATAGAACTCCTTAAACATCTAACCTTTAACTCCTACAACCTCTAAACCTTGATCTTTTCTTAATCAATATTTTCATAAACAAACATTATTGACTATTCACTTCATCCACAAAAATTGAGATAGAAGACATCACATGTTCAAATAATTTAGTTTTTGTATAAATCTCTTGAAATTGAAAATAAAACTCCTTAAGCATCTTAATTTCAAATGAAATTCCTTAAGTATATTTATTGATATTCTTTGATAGGTCATATTTATAAATAATAGGGTTTGTGTTGAAATTTCTATGTTTTATATATTTTCATATGTAATCTAAATATTCTAATTTTTTTATTTATTTTTAGTATTATTTTTTATAAGTTTAATGTAAAATTATATCAAAATTCTAGAAAAATAGTTGAAATTACATATTAAAAAAATTAAATTTAATATTAACGAGAGGTTTTCTTCAACAGTGGTTTTGATCCAGCCTGAAAAACGCTGAAATTTCTAATGAAATAGCACGAAAAAGATAGGAAATTTCTTGTGCAATTTCATGAACAAAGTTCAAATCACGAAAGATGAAATATCATAGAAAAGACAGAAATTAACAAAGAAAGGAAATATCGACGTACCAAGGGAGAGAAGTCGACGTATTGACTGGAGGTCTTCTATGACATTTCAAAAATTTATATCCAGAAACAAACATTGGTTAGTGCATGTCAATTCACTTCTAGTGTTTGTGTACCAATAATACATAGGTGATGAAAGTAGCTAAGATTCAACAACTTATTGAAAATACATAGGTGATGAAAGTAGCTAAGATTCAACAACTTATTGAAAATTAGATGGATGGTGGTGTCAATTCACTTTGTACAAGTCTCATGGCA
Organism: Picea engelmannii; assembly: GCA_009831015.1. Classification (NCBI taxonomy): domain Eukaryota; kingdom Viridiplantae; phylum Streptophyta; class Pinopsida; order Pinales; family Pinaceae; genus Picea; species Picea engelmannii. The sequence continues at coordinate 271,348 of ML785003.1, forward strand.
AAAGTCTTCCCCAAGTCTTACTTTATGATTATGAACGAACATTTCGGAAAAGCAAAACGAAGAGCATATCTCTTCCAAAATCAAAATCAAAATCAAGTGAGATGTTATATTTCAATTTATTATAATTGGTTTGTCTTTTTAATCTAATTTTGTGAAAGGATTTTTTAATATATTAATAAAATATAAACTATTTGTAATATATTTGATTTAATTGAATCTTTTTAAATTTAATGAAAATGGTATTTAATATAATATACTATTTATTTTGATATTTATATAAATTTATATTTTGTAATTTTTAAAATATATTGTATTAAAATATTTATTATGAGTTTATTTAAATATAATGGTTTGAAATAATTTCATATGTATGATTGTATTATAAAATAATTGATGATCATTTTCATAGTTTCACAATAATACTCTAGATTGGTATGATAAAGATTGTAAGATTGTTAGAAAAGTCATCAAAGAAATTTGTGACGAGTCCTTAAAAACTATTAAAGTAAATAGTTACAAATTGATAACTAAAATAGATTATAAATATTATATAAATAGAAAGAAGAAAAGGCTTTAGAAAATGTAAAATCCATCTTGAAAATTGTGGAGATATAAATTTTAGCTGGAAAAAATAAAGAAAATAATATGATTTCCTTAGGAATTGAATGTTTCAGATAACATCTAAACCTTGATTACAAAGCAATAGGTTTTTACTATGGAAGACAATAAATTTGGAATTAAATTACTAACAAAACAGAAAGCTAAGGACATAAAAGGATATCAAGTAGAAATCCTAAAATTGGAGGCTTTGTTCTTATCCCTCAAATTCATAATTTTTTCAATATGAGAGTAAAGTAAGGTTTCCATAAACTCTTGACTTAAAGCTTAGTCTCCTATTTTTAAAATTGAGGACAAAAATAATCCCTTAATAAATTAGATTACTATTGTGATTAGTCCTCTTCTAGCCAAGCTATATGAAAAGTTATATGAAATATTCTAGAAAAAATATTAACTTGTGGTTAGAAAGTTATGGAAAAAGTATTTAAGGCCAAGTTGGTTTTAGAAGCAATTGTTCAACCATATACCACATAGTTACTTTTAATATTATTGCAAGCAAATGCCAAAATAATAAAATCAATCTCTTGGGTTGATTCATTCACTTTATAAAAGATTTTGATACAACGCCTAAAAATAAAATTTAGAATAGATTAGAAGAGCTAAAGTTTCATTTTCAATTCAAATATATTGCAATAAGGTTGTACATGAGAAATTTATTAGTAAGTTTAGGAACAATGAGGGTTCATTCAAATAAATTAATTGTAATAAAGGGGTTAAGAAAGGTTATCCCTTGTGCCCCACCCTTTTTGGCATTTACATTGAAAAAATAAATGCATGTTTGGAAGAAGTGGGTTGTGTTGACACTACTTTAGCTAAAAAAATCATCATACTTCTTCTTTACAATCATCATATTATTATTGTGAAGAGGTATTTATTCGATCTCAACAAGCAAATAAGAATTATCGATGGTTTTCATTCTATCACTAGTATGTTAGTGAACATTGATAAGAGAAAGGATATGAAAATCAAATTTAAAAGGATCACTTCTCTAATTTTGTGTATGACAATAAGAACTTGGAGGACTATCACATAATTTACTAACTACCACATAATTTAATCACTAACTACCACATAATTTACCCTAAATGACCCATGATTACCACTAATTGATGACTAATTACCCTATAATGGACTCCTAATTAACCCCATAATTGACCCCTAATTTTCCCCAGTTAACCCTTAAGAACCACCAATTGCCCCTAAATGACCCTTAAGTGACCCCTAACTACCACTACTTGGCAACTTATTACCCCTAGATAATCTCTAATTATGACCAATTCACCCCTAATTGCCTCAACTTACCCATAATTGACACCTAGTTACCATTAATTACCCTAATTAACACCTAATTACCCCATCATTGACCTTTAGTTACCCTTAATTAAACTCTAATTGTTTTTTGACAAAAACGGTTATGTTGCATTAATCGGCATTCTGGCCAGCCAGAATCAGAAAGTTACAAATCTGAAGAAGGTTGATGACCTCTAACAGTGCTGCCAACCTTCTTGTGAATGTCTTGGGAGACCAATCCCCTCTGCTCCTTGAGCTAATTCGATAGTATGACAAAGAATGCGTACATGAGTAAATTCTCACAAACTGTGAGCATAGCAAAAGACAGAAGCAAAACATTATACCAAGGGGGCTGAAATTTCCCCCTTAATGTAGGGGTCCATCTTTTTTTGAGAACCTAAAGAAATGTTGGAGGCCGCCTCCTTTTCTCTACACGCTTTGTTGGTCCTTCGCCCTCGGGTAAGGGGTGGAGATGGGACTGAATTGTCTTCAGGTTCAGAAGTTCCCCCATAACCGCTAGAGGGGACTGTAACAACCAGACCTGCATGGGCAAAGGGTTCCGGATCTGAAGCCCGAATTTCTCTCGTTGCTACTGAATCTGGGGGGTGGATTCCGGAAGGCTTTCGTCTGCTGGAGGATCTTCCTTGACTGCGGTTGCTTCTGGTTCTAGGGCTTCATCTTCCTTTAGCGCATCAAAACTGTTTTTATTTTCTAGAGTTGCCTTTGTTGAATAAGTGGCCTTTAGGGCCTGGGCTGGTGGGTCCTTTCGCCTTGACTGCCTTCGTCGGTTAGATATGGGCTGAAAATCATCTACTTTGCCTAGCCTCGGTTCCTCAGAGGCTTTGGGGTAGTTTCTTGCGAAGTGACCGTAAGCATGGCACCAGAGGCACTTAAAAGGAATCTGCTCGTAGTCCAGCTCTTGGATATGGCACCATTCCCCCAGGGAGAGCTTAATGGCTTCTGGAAGACCTTTCTCGAGGTGAACCTCAACACAAATGCAAGTGTAGGTATACTGGTCCCCTTTCGGCTCCGCGCTGTCCAGGAAACGCCCAAGCGTATTTCCAATGTCCTCCAGAGAGCTTGTCCCCCAGAGATGCAAGGGAAGGTGAGGCAGCCTAACCCAAACAGGGGCTGTGGTGATCTCGGCTTCGGGATTGAAGTCAAGAGTCTAGGGGGCTAAGAACAGTCCTCTCGACCCCATGAAATAGGGTCCATATCTGAAAACTAGATCACAGTCCTCTTTGTTCAAGAAACTGAAGACAAAAAAACCCCTGCCTACTGCGAACAGAGAAGCTTTTCCCTTTATCAGCGGTTTCCAACGATCATCCATCCATGCCTCCACCGTTTTGGGGCTAGGCCATAACCCCGTAAACTTCCCGATGAGGGCCTTTTCTGCTAGAAGGAGGGCAAGAGTGCAAGGCTTCTCTGGAGATAGCTCCAGAGAAGGGATATCCTCCATCTTCTTAACAAACTTAGACGAGAGAGAAGGCTTGGATTTGGGTCCTGCCGAGCGGACTAACGCTTTGAATGCTTCCAAAGGGTCTTTGCCCCTCTCGGCAATCGGATCTAGGGCCATCGTAGCCGACCTCCAGCAACAAGAAGACAAGTAGCGGCAACAAGCCAAGACCACTGCACCAACACGCATGCAAAACGCAGGCGAACTCAGGCCATGCAGGAACACTCAGGGCCGCCAAAGAATCGCGACCTTCAGGCCTTCAAAGTGGGAGACACCGCCATTGAGCCAAACCCGATGAGAGAAGCACTGCTGGCAGCGAGAGCATCCAGAAAACATCGACCTGAAAACTTTACATTACCCTTAATTAAACTCTAATTACCCCATAATTGGACCCTTATTAACCCTTCATTTCCACTAATTACCCCTAAATGACCTCCAAGTATTGCTAATTGACCATTAATTACCCCTAATTACCAAGAATTAACCCTTAGTTACCAATGATTGACCCATAATCGCCTATAGTTGACACTCAACTTTGTATTTCCCCATCAATCATTTCCTCTACCCCACTCGATTTAGATCCTCAATCCATGTTTTCACATTCTACACAAATTGGGTTCTAATGCCTTAGTTATTGTCCTTAAACCATGGTTTGGACCCTAATGCACATCCCTCATATTGTAAACATAAAAATGGTACCCATATACCATTCATAGAAAAATGGTTCTCTTTATAGGGTATGTGTGGTGGGTGAGGCCCTATGCACAACCCATGATCCATAATAGAAACAAATAGGGCCTAAGACCTATTTTTTTGACATAAAATCATGGATTATCCTTGGACACCCATCCTTAGTTGAACAAACATAAAAGTGGTTGTTTTATACCTCATTTACAAAAAAGACTCCATTTGTAGGTTCTATCTACTATTTCAAGGTCATATGCATGGTGCATGAGCCTTAAAATCAATAGTTATAGCCTAATTTTTATTAGAGAATCTCATCTATGAATAAATAATATCTCTCATTGATCTAATAGAAATCAATGGTAGACAAGTGATATATCACTATGGGATTTCCACTAAATCTAATTTGCAAGTTCAATTTATACTAATAAGTGAGGAGAATGATACTTACCTGTAACCACAAATTGTCCTATCATATCTAGGTTGATGCAGCTCCCAACCTCAAATCCAATCTCCTACAAATAGACACCTACACACACAAACAACAACATATACCCTTTTCAACATTGTTTAGCATGAAAGAAATCTAGTCTACAAACAGATCTAATCTAATTTTGTCAAGAAAAATCAGATCTACCAATGTATATCATAAAATAATGTAGATCACACACATTGGAGGGGGGAAATACCATAGATCTATATAATAAGAGTAAATAAAGCACAACATGGCATAATACCTCGAGACCGTTCTAGCACCTTTTGGCTCCAAGATCTCAAGACTTCCTTAGCCCTCTCTCTCAAATGTGGATATATCAATCAACCAACTTTGAACATAGAAATAAGGATGTCTTTTTGGTTATATTATGGAAACATAAGGTTATCATGAATAAACTACATATACCCCTTGATTTCCCATTCTTTTATAGAATGATGGAGGAGGTTTAGATAGTTCAAGGACTAGAACTTAATGAAAACAAGCTATGCACAAGTTTTGGGGCTCGTGATGCATCATGGCTAACTCATCCTTCACTGAAATCATAATTTAGTGGATCTAGAAGGTTCCTGGGGAAATTGATTGTCATAGTAAGGAAACAAGCGACCAATCACTCCTTGCATGAGGAAAACAAAAAACCAATCACTCGTATAGCTAGGAAAAGAAAGATCAGGGTAAAAAACATCATGTTTTGATGGAGAAAACACACAATTTTGACAATATGGCATCAATAGGCCCCTTATGAGGCCTAGGGTGAAAAACAGAGGTATAAAAAATTCCCCCTAATGTATGAGGTTAGAAGAGGAACCGATGGCCGAAATAGATTAGCAAAGTACATAGAAATGGAGTGGCATAAGGAAGGATCTCATAGATCAATGAACCAAGAAGTAACTTCAAATAGTCATTAACCATCC
>ML785003.1:276866-292040 GCA_009831015.1 Picea engelmannii
ATATATATATATATATATATATATATATATATATATATATATAATTCTTGAGGTATGAATACCCATGCTCGAATGCAGAAAAAGCATGGCCACCAACATACTACACTAGGGATCCATTAAATGATATACAAGACCATGGCCACAAAAAAGTACATGGTGGATCCATGTCATAGAAGAGATCATATCCATGAGAAAATACAACGTGGATCTATGTCACAGTATACATCAAGAGGACATCTAGCACCAATGAGAGTGTCAATGTGGTTTTCAAAGTACTCAAACAATAGTGATATACTCCATCACAACTTAGGAGGGGTGGAATAAATGGAGGATTCCACTAAATGCCAAGTTCTTCAATCCAGCCACATCAATGGTATGATTCTGCATCATGTGAATATATGAGATGGTGTCGAGCATAGTAGAAATCATTTGATTAATGACCATTGATGAATACCATTAACAGACTCAAGGGGACCAACCAATAATGAAAATCGACCCCAAGATACCTTGTAAAATATAACAAGTGTGAATAGAGTAGTTGATGTTGAACACTTGTAAAATTGACCAATCAAGAGTCAATGATGTAAACCCACTTTCGATCATGAGGAAACATGCTAGTGAGGAAAAGAAGTTCCAAGGTACTACCTAGTTTCTAGATCCCTTTCCTATATAATGTGCTAGTTTTGATACAAAGAGATCCATCGAAGGAGGGCTTGAATCTATCCCACATCAATTGACATGAAATTGTAATCAAGATATTTTGTGAAGAGATAGCATCACCAAGTACAACTTACATAGGGATGACCAACATGAAAGTTCAACAAGATTACATAATGACCAACTTAGTTTTTAACTTCCCTTAAACATATAGCATGGCATGCTAATGACTTGGATCACTAACTCATGAACACCAACAATACAATGAAACAATGCATGAGGCATTGGAGTACTCTCCAGAGTGGTTGGAATAGTAACTAGTTGAGGGTGTATATGACTCATAATCATGTTACAGCTCCTATGAAAGCTATAACTCAATTGTAATACAATGATGCAAACATGTTCCATGTTCATGGGCGACAATGGCTAATGGATACCACTTTACTTAATATAGACCAAGATAATCCCCCCCCCCCCTCTCTTTTTTTATTTTTAGTGTCCCTTCATGTTTGTATGAGGAAAGAGAGATAAAAATATGCTTGATGGTGTCTTTTCCATGGTTTCATGAACATGGAAAATAGATAAAATTATGTTTGATAGTGTCTTTTTCATGGTTTTACAAGCATGAAAAAGAGTTAAAAGTGAGCTCATGTCAAGAAAAAAAATGGTTTAATGGTATGCAACTATGTTAGAAGCATGTGGAATAGACCTATGCAAAATCAAATGCACAAAGGTACTGGGAAAGTGATGTCCACTCATAACATTAGTTTTCTTCATGGGTAAAGGTCACAAAAGATAGGTAAATTAATGAAAATATTAATAGGTTGAGAGTGAATGTAGTGATAGTAAGAAGGAGACAAGAAAATAGCAGTGTAGCAGTAGGAAATATGACATTAGCAGTAATATGCATATGCAACCATTAAGTAATATCAATAATGACGAGAACCCCTTTTGGACATGGCTGGAAAAATATTAAGAGAGAAAAATGAGGCTCAAATTTTAGTCATGGTAGTTCTAATGAGGATTCTTAGGCCTAGAAAGAGTTACAACATGGGAATCAAATGGAAAAGGGAATGTTAACCATATCTCCCATGAAGGGTAGGCATTATCATCCTAGTTATGATGTGCAAATGAGAAAGGATAACATTGCAACCTGGTAGGATAAACCCTAAGGCATTGTGATGGAGAAAGTGATGGTGAATAATGCAATATGGTATTGCATGTAAAAACATATTCATATATGCCAGCTCAGAACAAGCACCTCATGGTTCAATGTATGTCACCATAATAAATTCCAAAGATAGTGTCACTAAAACCTGAAAAGTATATAAAAAAATAGTATATCTCATGCTAAATTCCATAGTTAAATCTCATAAAAGCAATATCAATGCAAATCAGAAGTAATGAAAAAGGTGTTTTTTGAACCATCTGTGAAAAGATCCTTTTGGTACCCAAAAGGTGTGAAATTTTATGATCACCTACAAGAGATCAAAGATATCTAGAAGTCTAATGAATAACGATACTATTAGAAATTTTATTGGAGAGAAAGAAAGGAGAGAGTGAGAAGAGAAAATTTTTGGAGTACACACCTCAATTCTCATTAAAATCCAACTAAATGAAAAATATGAGTACATAAATCAATTTGAACTCTAAAGGAGGTAATTTAAATTGTATGAGTGATGCATGAAGACCTAGTTTTTCTTAAATTAGAGCTTAGATTCCTTGATTATCCATGAAATCTCTCAAGAATGAGATAACTAGCTCATAACTACCCCAGGATGACAAGTGGTGGATCAATTTCCTAAAAAACGAATCTAATTTAGGAAAAAGGTAAAAAAAAGATGAGTAAAGTGCTTCCCTTCCTTGATTCATGGGATAAGGTTTAGAAAATCAAAGAAAAATTGGGAAGTGTGAATTCACTAGCTAATAACAATGAATTCCCCCTTAAATCTATGGATGGATCATTCCTATGGCTCACTTGGTCAAAATTAGTCAAAATTGGACCATCAGAATCATGACACCAAGCTCTAAATGTTAGAATTTAGGGAAGAAAAAGGTAATATCCTCTTTTTTTTGTGCACTAATATAAAAGTAGATCAGTACTTAAAACGATAACTGAAGTAGATTAAACATAGACAGTGAGATATCAACATGTAAAAATAAATCTGAACATAAAACAATTTTTTTTAATGTAAATTAAATGCAGATTTCAAATAAAAATAATTCTAAACTTACCTTTAGCCAATCAAGGATGTACCTAAAAATGAACATGTATATGTTATCCTCTTTTATATGCTTAGAAATTAGCTTAAAGGTCATGGATCAAAACTTAAGGGTTTTGATCTCTACCATGATATCTGGTAGACAATTTTTTCAAGGAGGACTCAAGAACATATACAGAGTTGATGAAAACACCAAAAACAACTTATCCAAACACTGTCCAAACTGAATTGTAGTTTTCTACAACAATAAACCCTTTAAGTCATGAAAGGCACCAACAACAGGGAAAACAAAAGGAAAGCACCAACAATCAAGGATGAGGATCCAAAGGCTGCCTAGGAGGCAGTGACATCCTCAACACACAAAACGATAGCAAGTATAAGGGAAATGGAGGTTGATGCACCCTCAACACACTCAGCAGCAACGCACGGTGAGGCCAAAAGAAGGTCGCGACACCCACAATAGCAAGAGGGAGGTCTGCGGCTCCAATATATAGACAAGGAGAGGTATGCAACACACATAAGCATCCAAAGGGGAGGCTTGTAGCACTTCTATACCAACAAAAAAAATCATACTAAAACTCCCAGCCAACAGAAGGACAATGTCCAAGAAATACCTCAAATTTGTAAGAGAAATACCACTAAGGGAGTCGTACGAAGACCAAAGAATTCAATCTGAGGTAGTCGCAGCAAAAAAATCAGACTAGGAATGATATGAGAAGAGAGTGTGTGTAAGTGAATACAAGAATGAGAGGGGGAGGGTTCCTTTTATAGTTATGGAGGAGGGTTAGGGATAAAAATAAAACAATTAATAAATGACATTTTAATTAATAAAGATATTAATTAAAAGTAAAATAAGTCAAAGTGACTTATAAAATCCCAACGCTAAATCAAAAAAGAGGGGAAACAAGATCAAGCAAGGGAGAACTAAAATACAAGGTCAAGGGGTCCTCAACAATGGAAAAACATGTCCACATAAGTCTCATGATGGATTATAAACTTTTATCATCACTGCATAAGAGGAAACATCAATAATGTGGTCATGTCCATCTTCATAGGTACTCCTAGGTCTCATGGAGCATCTCGGGAGAGAGGAAGAAGATCACACATCATCGCATCTTGGTACTCAACCAAGATCCACCTGGTCCCAGACCAGGTTACCCCAGAACACATTTGGGGGCCCTAGAACACATATAGGGTCTTATCCACCAAGGTACAAGACCAAGGATCAACCCAAGTGTTAATAAATGATTCACTGGAACATATCCAGGGGCCATAGAACACGTCTAGGGACTTACTGCTTGGTCCTAGAACAAGAACCCCAACAATATACTGGGGGGGGCTCACTAGGGTCTTTTTCCATGGATCTAACTACTTGGTCCCAAACCAAGAAACCCCAAGACTGCACTAGGGGCCCTAGATATCAGGCACATTCTTATGCCATCCTCTCGGATAATGGCTCTTGCAGCTGCACTAATTTCAACACTCCTTCTCAGCAAGAGAGCCATTCTCAGCAACACCAAGCTTGTCTCGAAAGTACATAAACTTTGTCAATGACGGAATCTTGGTAAAAATATATGTTGTTTTTTCCAACGTTAGAACATACTGAATACTGAGAATGTTCTTCTACACCATGTCCTGAACATAGTGGTATCTCATCTCAATGCATTTCGATATGTCATGAAACATCAGATTCTTGGAGAGCTTTATACAACTCTGGTTATCACAGTGGATTATTGTGGGTTCCAACTTAGCACTAAACAAATCTGAGAGTATCTTTCTAAGCCACATTGCTTCTCTACTAGCAACACTTGCAACAATGTATTCTGCCTCTGCAATTCTCTAGGCTATGGAGCCTTGTTTCCTGATGGACCAGGATATAATAGTTGAACCCAAACTGAAACAATATCTGAAAGTAATCTTCTGGTCCACTGTACTTCCCATTCAATATGAATCTGTAAAACCATGAATCATTACCCCTCCAGTGGAAGTATATCTGATCCCATGGGCTATAGTTCCATGGACATATATGAGAATATGATTAACAACAACCATATGAATATGTTTCGATTCACACATGAACTAGTTGAGAGCTTTCACTGCATAACAAATGTTTGGTTTGGTATGTACTAGATACATCAAGGACCCAATGATATGATGATATACGGTGGGGTCTTCTGGATCTGAACCTGTATCTTGATCTTGTAACTTATTTAAGTTAGAAATCATAGGTGTGGACATGGACTTACAGTCCAACATGCCAAATCTGTGGAGCACATCAACTGCATATTTTTTTGTGAGAGAAAGATCTCACCTGGTTTCTGCCACACCTCTAAGACAAGAAAGTAATGCATAAGACCCAAGTATTTCATTTCAAATTATGTTGAAAACTCCCTCTTATTTTGAGCTATAAGAGGTTCTTATTTGGTAAGGAATAAATCATCCACACACAAAACCAAGATAACAGGATGATTATGCACAATCTTTATATAAAGATTAGGATCTGCTATACTCTTGGAAAAACCAAGACTATGTAGAAAACTATCAATTCTTCCATACCAAGATATTGGAGCTTGTTTCAATCCATACAAGGCTTTCTTGAGTTTGCAGACATGGGATTCTTTCCCATGGATCACGAAACCCTTAGGGTACTCGATATAAACCTCTTGCTCAAATTCACCATTAAGAAAGGCAGTCTTAACATCCATCTCGTGAAGTTTCCAATCAAAAACTGAAGTAAGATAGATCATGATTCTGATGGAAGTATATCTGACAATAGGAGAAAATATCTCGTCATAGTCAATTCCTTCTTTCTGAGAGAAGCCACGATCCACAAATCTAGCATTTAATTTTTCAAACTTCCATCTAATGCATGCTTTATTTTGTAAATCCATTTAGAGGTTACCATTGATTTTCCATGAGGTAGTGGGACCACTTCCCATACATCATTCTTTAATATTGAACCATACTCTTCTATCATGGCATCCTTCCACACTTTATGTTTGGAGGCCTCTTCAAAAGTGGAAGGTTTTGAGTCAATCACAAGATTCAACTGCGCTATTAGGTCGGAGTACTTATATGGTTTCTTGATTTCTATGAAGGTACCTTTAGGTGCTACATGATTTTTTTCTTCCTTTAGAATTTTCCAGCACCAATCTGTCTTATTTTTAACATGATATCTCTCTAAGGGAAACTTGACAGAATCCCTTAAGGGATCCACTGAAGGATCTATGGTCTCCTCCCTCTGCTCATATGGAAGTGGCGTATATGAAGGTTCCGGAAATGGAGATTCCTTCTCCTCTGTATCACATGGAAGTTCTATGGAATGATGAAAGGTTGTTTCCTCATGAAAAGTCATGTCTCTGCTGACCTCAATGAACTTTTTCCCTGGTACATAAATTTTGTATGCTTTTGAGGTTTCACTATATGCCACAAAAGTTCCTTTCTTTCCAGAGGGCTCTAACTTAGTCCTCTTTTCTTTTGGTATATGAATGTAGACTAGAATACCAAAGATTCTCAAATGATCAACTAAAGGCTTCTTACCGGTGAAGACTTCTTCTGGAGTTTTCTCTTCTAGGGATTTATGAGGACACTTATTCTGAATATAGACTGCAGTTCTTGCATCTTCGGCCCAAAGATATAAAGGTAGATTCTAATCATACATCATGGATCTAGTTGCTTCACAGATCATTATATTCTTTCTTTCTGCAACCCCATTATGTTGGGGATTATAAGGCACAATCATCTCCCTCTTAATCCTTGAAGCCTGACAGAGGTCATCGTACTTGTGGGAGTCAAATTATTTTTCATTGTCTGTTCTGAAAACACAGATGTGTCTACCTATTTGATTCTCAACAAGATTCTTGAAATCCCAAAATTTGTTGAAATATTCATCATTAGTCTTCAAATAATAAATCCAAGTTTTACGAGAAAAATCATCAATTAAATTGATATAATAAAGACCATTCATAGACAGAGCAGTCATAGGTCCACAAAGATTAGAATGAATAAGATCTAAAATTCCATTAGTTTTTCTATTATTGTGAGGGTAAGCTCTCTTTGTATTCTTACTGAGAGCACATCATCTACAAACACTATCATGCTCAAATGAAAAAAATTGCATACTTGTTACCATATTTTGAAAACCTGGGAGTGCGATGCAGTTGAGATGTCCAAGCCTTCTGTTCCATAGCTCACAGGGGTTTATCATCTCGTGAACTAATGCTTGAACAACTTTACCAGTGATTTTGTACAATCCACTTTCTTGATTCATGATTGTCATTGTTGAGCTTAAACTTCCATTTGAGGGCCACATGAGATCCTTCCCTTTGGAGAAATCTACTGAGTACCCTTTTCTTTCTATTAGTACAGTAAAGATGAGATTTTTCTTTAAACTAGGACCATAAAGAATTTCATTGATATGAAATACATTACCTTTTTGAAGATGAAAGGATGTTGATCCAAACCCTTTGATGTCATAGGTGCCATCATCACCCAATTTTACCTTCACATTGAAATTCTTACCCCTATAGTTTACAATATTTTGTTTGAATCCTGTCATGTGTTTGGAGGCCCCACTATCCACCAACCAAACATCTTTTGACTTGGTTAAAGTTCCATAGAGGAATGATATGAGATAACATTCTCGGTGTTGTTATTTTTCTTTGGTGGTATCCCCGGTTCTTCTTCTTTGAGGTTCCTCTTCCTTAGTTGCAACTGAATCATGAAACCTTCATCTCTGCTTATGTTGAGAATGAGGGTTCCTGAAGTCTTTTGCATAATAACCTAGACTTTTACAGTTAAATCATCTTACTTTATATAAATGAGAGTGAAAGTGAGATTGATTACCTTGTGGTTTCTTACCTTTGCCTTTGTGCTGAGGAAACTTCTTCCATCTCTTGGCTTTGATTGAAAGGGCGTGGTCTCTTACTATTGAGGGCTCATTCCTTCTTTTGAGTCTACCCACTTCTTCCAAAAAATCATGCCATAATCTCTCAAAGTTAGGTTGAACTTCTCTTTCGTTCACTGAAGAGAGAAAAGTCTCCCATGAGTTAGGGATGCCATCAACTGCAGTTTGTACAAGGTCATCATCATCCACTACAATTCCAATTGTTGTAAGTTGATATCTTGTTTAAGAAATATTGGAAAAGAAAGAAAAGATAGGTTCGTCCTTTCCCATGTTTAATGTACATAGTTTTTTCTTCAATATCCTCTTTTGAGTTAGAGCCTTCTTTTCATAAATATTTTCTAGGTCATTAAAGAATTCTTTGGTTGTCCTTAGATGACCAATGAGGGGAATCATGTTGTCCTTAACTGAATCAAAGATGATTCTTTTATCTTTGGCCTACCTCTTCTTATATGCTGCCCTGCCTGTATTTGAAGTGGGTTCTTCTATCACCCTGGTAACCAGCTCATCCAAGTAACCCTCTTCTAGTATGTTAAATACCCTAGCCTTCCAAGCATTGAATTTGGAGGCCCCTTCAATCCTATTTGTTTCTTTGATTAAATATGAATCCAGGCTTGTTTGAAGATAAAAAGTCTTACTGGTGATCTACAAAACAAACCCTAAAACAAGGATCTATGCAGGCTCAAAAGTCTTCTACTAGTGAACTCTTTTCATGCCTTAAGCTCTGATACCATGTTATAATTTAGGGGAAAAAAATATGATATCATTTTTTTTTGTGCACTAATATAAAAGTATATCAGTACTTAAAACAATAACTAAAGTAGATTAAACATGGACAATGAGATCTGAACATGTAAAAATAAATCTGAACATAAAGAAAAAATTTTGAATGTAAATTAAGTGAAGATTTCAAATAAATTAATTATGAACTTACCTTTAGCCAATCAAAGATGTACCTAACATATATATGTTGTCCTCTTTTATATGTTCATAAATTAGCTTAAAGATCATGGATCAAAACTAAAGGGTTTTGATATCTACCATGATATTGCGTAGACTGTTTTTCCAAGGAGGACTCAAGAACATATACAGAGTTGATACAAACACCAAAAACAACTTATCCAAACATTGTCCAAACTGAACTATAGTTTTCTACAACAATAAACCCTTGAAGGCAAGAAAGGCACCAACAACAGGGACAACAAAGGGAAAGCACCAACAATAAAGGATGAGGAGCCAAAGGCTTCCTAGGAGGCAGTGACACCCTCAACACACAAAATTACAACAAGTATAAGGGCAATGGAGGTTGATGCTCCCTCAACACACTCAACAGTAGCACACAGAGAGGCCAAAAAAAGGCCACAACACCCACAACAACGAGAGGGAGGTCTGTGGCGCCAATATATAATCAATGAGAGGTCTGCAACACACATAAGCAACCAAAGGGAGGGTCTGTAGCACTTCTAGACCAGCAAAAAAAAACTAGACTAAAACTCCTAGCCAATAGAAGGACAATTTCCAAGAAATAACTCAAAGTTGTAAGAGAAATACCACTAAGGGAGCCATACCAAGACCAAAGAATTCAATCTGAGGTAGTCGCAGAAAAAAAATCAGACTAGGAATGATATGAGAAGAGAGTGTGTGTAAGTGAATACAAGAATGAGAGAGGTAGGGTTCCTTTTATAGTTATGGAGGAGGGTTAGGGATAAAAATAAAAAAAATTAATAAATGACATTTTAATTAATAAAAATATTAATTAAAAGTAAAATAAGTCAAAGTGAA
This sequence comes from Picea engelmannii, assembly GCA_009831015.1. NCBI lineage: Eukaryota > Viridiplantae > Streptophyta > Pinopsida > Pinales > Pinaceae > Picea > Picea engelmannii. The sequence continues at coordinate 286,431 of ML785003.1, forward strand.
TTATAAAAACCCAACACTAAATCAAACAAGAGGGGAAACAAGATCAAGCAAGGGGGAACTAAAAGACAAGGTCAAGGGGTCCTCATCAATGGAAAAAATGTCCACATAAGTCTCATGATGTCTTATAAACTTTTATTATCACTGAATAAGAGGAAACATCAATAATGTGGTCATGTCCATATTCATAGCTACTCCAAGGTCTCATGGACCATCCTGGGAGAGAGGAAGAAGATCACACATCATCACATCTTGGTAATCAACCAATGTCCACCTGGTCCCAAACCAGGTTACCCTAGAACACAGCTGGGGGCCCTAGAACACATCTAGGGTCTTATCCACCAAGGTACAAGACCAAGGATCAACCCAAGCATTAACCAATGATTCCCTAGAGCACATCCAAGGGCCCTAGAACACGTCTAGGGACTTATCACTTGGTCCTAGACCAAGAACCCCAACAATATACTGGGGGCCCCCACTAGGGTCTTTTTCCATGGTTCTAACTGCTTGGTCCCAAACCAAGAAACTCCAAGAGTGCACTGGGGGCCCTAGATCTCAGCTAGGGTCTTATGTCATCCTCCTGGAGAATGGTTCTTGCAGTTGCACTAATTTCAACAATAAATTACCTAGGTGAGAAACTAATGCTAAGGAAATGGAAAATATGCTCTAACAAAAGGCCTAAAAAGATTCTGTGTGTGGTAAAATATGGACCATTTTCACACTTAACTTGGTAAAAATTTCCACTTGTGGTGAAAACCTTTTACCTTTCAAAACATCCGACATAGATTATAAGAAATTCAAATGATGAAATTCCATTATATTAATACCAAGTACACCCCCTTTCCATTCTCTTTCATTTACTTACATTTTTTGTACATTTTGATGAAAATTTGAGTTTTGGGGGACCCTGCAAGTTCTCAACTTGTGCAGACATTTGTTTAGGTTGAACAAGCATGAACAAAAATCCCTAGTCACTCTTGTTGGGAAAATTGGAGTAACTAGACGTTCTTGTTAGTAGAGACAAGTGCAAATGGCCTAAAAAAAACCCAATTTTGACTATTTTTTGCTCATTGTTTTCCAAATTTTTATTGATGGTTGATATATGATGAGATCCCAAGTGATTCTCATGGAGAGATTGGTTGAGTTTTGGGATCCTAAGCAATAGTTTTTCCAATTTGGCCATGATATAGTAACTTTGGAGGTGGAGGAAATTAACTCAATATAGGATTATCTCAATATGGGGTGTACATCATGCTAATGGGTGGGAAAGGTGAAGCCATCTACTCTATTGACAACTATATTGCAACACACTACCATATCAAAACATGGAAAAGGAATAAAAAATTGTCGATAAAAGATGTAGTGGATCTACCTCTTAGCATAATCCTCATTATGATTACTCATGTAGCTATCTCTACAGGCCCCCAATTCACATTGAATTCTCATGTTCATTATGCACTAGAGTGTCTAAACCATACAATGCTTGATTGGTGTACTAGATTGATAGCTAATCTATGGGACTGTCAGAAAAAGTGCAGGACAAGCTGACAAAAATAGTTTGGTTATGGCTCAATATTGGCATCATTTTTCCTAGAGAGGGTGCCTAGTATAAGACCTTGTGTCTCAACACCTTTTGTTGGGATGAGTGAACCCAAGATGAAAATATGGATAAACTACATGGTGTCGACTCAAAATTCATCATCTACTGTAAAAGCTTGCAAATTATTGCAATTCCTCTGTGNGCAGGTTCGATTCCTACAAGTGACATGTTGACCTCTTAAATGAGAAATCTATCGAAAAATCCTCGACTTTCTACAAAATCTGGTTTACCCCAGGTACCATCCTCAAAATGAGGGGAAGTGCCCAATGGGTTTCCCCAAGATCTATTCTAAATTTATATATGTGTGTGTGTGTGTGTGTACACACACACACACACACACACACACACACACACACACATATATATATATATATTATGAAATATTAATAGGTAGGGTCCGCTAGGAGAAAAAACACTAAGTAACTATTTTTACACATAATATTTCTCTCGAAAGGTTTGAATATCATCATATCAGTTGTGATATTGTTTCAGTTATGATGTTTTGAGGAAATGGTATATTGATCCAAAGTTCTTATTGTTGGAGCTACTTCACACACACATAGGATTTTTTTTTCCTAAGGTTTTTCCTTGTTTATTAGTCATAATTAGTCATTATCCAGTCTTCTATATTTTAGGAGAGAATATTCCAACTGGATAATATTCTCTTTCAGTTAACACTTCAGTTTGACTAGTTGAGCTGAGTTTAGATGTTGCATTGGTTTTATCACCATGCAACATTGGGTTCATCACCATGCTAATTCGACCTTGCCTTGGGATCATCACCAAATTGGTGCATTAGCCTTGATTCCTTGAGTTAACTCCCCACTAATCTCTGTTCAATCACTTAACTGAAGACTAGTTGACTAGTTAACTCAACTAGGTGGCAATTCACTCCCGTAACTTCCTGAGAGACTAGATTAGGTGGAAGTTCACTCCCATAACTATTGGTGTGTGTCCAAATCACTCTAGACCACCACTATGGTGCATTGGTTCACCTTTAGTGTGCACTCATTGAGTTATACTGAGTATATCATGTGTAAACTATTCATTATTCATAACGGTTAATGAGAATTCTTTCATTCTTTCTCTCCTTCTTCTTCTTTCTCAAATTCTCTCTGAAAATGTGTGTATGATTGTTTAGCTAGATCTATTCTATGCAGGTTCAACACATTTACATGGTATCAGAGCTGACATACTTCTAAGTAAAATCTACACCAAAATGTTTTGCAGGTACAAAAGATTGAAGACAGCGGAAAGATGGAATTCCAAAAAGAATTCATTCTTACACCTTACAACTATTTTGCATGGAAGGAGAAAATAGCCTTACATATCCGAACAAGAGGGTTGTATAGGTTAACCTTGAATACAGATACAAAACCGACATCATCCATAGAAAAATCCAAGTATTTAAATTGCATGGATGAGGCACTAGAAACTATTTGCTGTCTTATTTCTCACGATCTCCTTTTTCATATGGTTTCCTATAAGACTCCTAATGAAGCCTAGACCACCTTGGAGGGGCTCTTTGGAAAACAATATTAGATGAGGGGACACATGCTGGAGGTGGAGCTACTCACATTGGATCAAAAAAGCTTCAAAAATATCCAAGATTTCTTTACAAAATTCAAGCATTTACTGTCGCAACTCAAAGATTGCGGGGTTGATAAATCGAAGGAGGAGAAACAAATGGTTCTCACCATTCTCTCCAATATTGGTCCTAAATTCTCTGTATTTGTATCCACATTCCATACTTTCAGATTCACCTCTGGAGCCACCTGGAAGATGCCTTCTTTTGAGGACTTTATCGAATCCTTGACATAAGAGCAAACCAATCTCATCAACATGGGCACAATCAAAGGCCAAAGGGCACATGCACTCACTATTCATGATGGAAGCCACAAATATCATAAATCTAAATATAAATATAAACAAAAATCTCATGCACATCTGAAGAAGGAAGGGTACACAAAACCCTTCACCGATGCCTCCAAATCCAAAGGAGAAAAGGGAAGAAAAGGGGACAAATGCACGTACTGTCACAAAGGATTCCATTTGGAATCTACATGCATGCAAAAAAAAATAGATCTGATGTCTCAAATACTTCAACAAAACAACCTTGGAGATCGCATCCCCAAGGGTGCCAAGAATAAGAAGCCAGAAGATACAAATTCTAGGAAAGACAATTCTAGCCATGCCTTGATTGCCATAAAATCCTCTCTCAATGCTTGGATCGTTGATTCAGGAGCATCACATCACATGGCTGCCTCAAAAGTAGTATATTCTTCTTTGAATGCATGAAAAGGTCCTCCTATTCTGATGGGGGACAACTCTTCTGTCAAAGTCACCAGCAAAGGAAGGATTAAACTCATGAATGGAAGCTTCGAGATCGTGTTGCATGTTCCCAAACTTTTTGTCAACCTTCTCTCCATATATCAGATGACGAATTCTGGCACCGGAAAGAAAGTCATCTTCACACCAAATTTCATGGACATCTATGACATGAAAACCAACTCCAGGGTTGCCACTGGTGAGGTAAATCATCAATCTAGATTGTATACATTTTCTGTATTCATTGAACCTGATTCTTATTTACTTCTTACTCATGCTGATGAAAGTAGTAGGATATGGCACGAAAGGTTTGGACATTTGAATTTTAGATACATGCAACAACTTAGCAAGAACAGATTAGTTGATGGTCTACCAGACATCCATTTCTCCAAGGGAGTATGTGAGGGATGTGTTCTCGAAAAACACCCTCAAGAGAAATTCGACAAAGGAAAGTCTCAGTGAGCTTCCACACCTTTATATCTAATCCACAGTGACCTTATGGGTCTTTTTCCGCATCCATCCATCAACAAAGCGAGGTCTATTCTCGTTTTTGTTGATGATTTCTCATGTTTCACTTGGATCTACTTTCTCAGAAAAAAATCCGAGGTCTTTCAACACCTCAAAGATTTCAAAGCCTTGGTTGAGACACAGTGCGGAAAGAAGATCAAATTCCTTCAAACTGATAATGGGGAAGAATATATAAATCATGAGATCCATAATCTTTTCCATGGGGTAGGGATTCAGTTGCAACATACAGTTCCCTATACTCCGCAACAAAATGGAGTTGTTGAGCGGAAAAACCGATCTCTAAAGGAGATGGCATCTTGCATGTTGCATGCAAAGTCACTACCACAGAGACTATGGGATGAAGCACTTAACTATGCAACATACATCCAAAACAGATCTCCCCATAGATCTGTCAAGGATAAGACCCCCTATGAGGCTTGGAGCTGCCTCAAACCGAAAGTGAACCACTTTCACATTTTTGGTTCACGTGCATGGGCCCAAATTCCCTTTGAAAAGAGGAAGTCATTTGAACCACAAAGCACTGAGTGCATTTGTGTTGGCTACCCTGACGGTGTGAAGGGATAGAGGCTTATTGATCTTTCCTCAGACCGACTCATCATTGAGCGAAGTGTCCAATTCGAGGAAAGTGTCTCACATTCACCTCAGCAGCTGCATGCAGACACCTTCATTCTTCCACCTGTCCGAGATGATGAGCATGCACATGTCGACTCTTCTTCAGACGAGAGTTCTGATTTAGAGGAATCAGATGATTCAGATTTAGATTCAAAGTCAGTACAGTCAGACGCAGAGTCAGAGAATCTAGATGCAATTGTAGAACCAAAGTAGAGGCCCAAGTGGGCACAAACTACTCTTTAGGATGCAGGGGATCTCGTTGGTGATCCAGCCGATACTAGGAGGACTCGATCTGATTTCGAGGAGCCTCCTATTGTACTCACTACCACTGAACCATTGCCTTCCAGGTATATTTTCTTGGTTCAGTCTTCAGATCCACAGTCTTATGGAGAGGTTGCTGGAAATCTGTTAAGCCCTAATATTGGCTCATTACCCCTTAATTGGGGCATATTATATTAGTAATTTTATTTTATTTATGTCGGCTTTAGGCCATTAGTTGTAATTATACCTCCTAGTCTCCTATATATACCAAGGAGACATTTTCA
>ML785003.1:296716-329624 GCA_009831015.1 Picea engelmannii
TATCACCAAAGTACTATGGACCTTATAAGGTGTTGCAAAAGATTGGTACTATGGCATACAAATTGGATCTTCCTGCATCTTCACGAGTACACCCAGTTTTCCATGTTTCATGCTTAAAGAAGGTTATAGGTGACAAGATCCCAATTCAAACTATATTGCCAGAACTTGATGAGGAAGGAAAAATCATATTGGAGCATGAAGCCATCATTGACACAAGAATTCACCAGCTGAGGAATAGATCCATTTCAGAGTATCTCATTACATGGAGGAAACTATCGGCTGAAGATTCCACTTGGGAAGATGATTCTTTTATATAGAAGCATCCAGAGTTACTCAAGCGTTTCAGACAACACTTGTCTCAAGGGGAGGGGAATGTTAAGCCCTAATATTGGCTCATTACCCCTTAATTGGGTCATATTATATTAGTAATGTTATTTTATTTATGTCAGATTTAGGCCATTAGTTGTAATTATACCTCCTAGTCTCCTATATATACCGAGGAGACATTTTCATTTTGAATCATCTTGTACTTGAACATTTAAGTGGGGTAAAAGGAGGTTTCCCCCTTGAAGAGGCTTATTATATGAAATTATCTCTTTTTCAAGGCGTTGAGTACTTTTCCTGAGGTTTTTCTATGCTATAATGATGTTTGGTTCTTAACAAAATCCCTTTTGGGAATCTTCCATGCAGGAGGAGTACAACTCCCTCCTCGAGAACCAGACTTGGGATCTGGTTACCCTTCCTTCTAGGAGGAAACTTGCCAGATGCAGATGGGTCTATAGGACCAAGAGCACAGCGGATGGACAGATCAGCAAATACAAATCCAGCCTTGTCGCCAAAGGCTTTTAGCAGGTTCATGGTATTGACTATGATGAGACCTTCTCTCTAGTAGAGAAGATGGATTCCATACGATTAACACTTTCCATTGCAACAACCAATGGATGGGAAGTCCATCAGATGGACGTGAAGAATGCCTTTCTTCACAGTGATCTCTATGAGGAGATCTACATGGAGAAACCCTAGGGATTTATGCAGGAATCATCTTTGTTCTGTCGACTAAAGAAGTCACTTTATGGCCTCAAGGAGGCTCCAAGGGTATGGTATGCCAAGATGGATTCCTACCCGTTGTCACAAAACTTTGTACATTGTAAATCAAACCCAAATGTCTACATGCTCAAGATGGCTGATTCACTTCTACTTTTAGTTATGTATGTCAATGATTTCCTGATCACTGGGTGCTCGACTTCAGCGATTGCTGCAGTCAAGAGGATTTTACATGATAGGTTTTTGATGACGAACATGGTTCTTCTACACTTCTTCCTTGGAATCGAGATCAGTCTTGGTTTCGGGCCTATCTGTTGGTCAAGAAAGAAGCAATCTTCCATTTCTCTATCTTTAGCCGAGGTAGAGTACAGAGGTATAGTTAACATAACCATTCAAGTTATGTGGCTACAACATTTTCTCAATGAGTTGGGCATTCAATTTCATTGGTCGATCGTCATCCGGTGTGACAACCAGAGCACTCTGAAGTTCTGTAGAGATCCAGTTCAGATGTAGTGGATGAAGCACATCGAGATCCACATGCAATACATTCGGGACTTAGTACAAGAGGGGATCATTGACTAACAATTATTTCCTTCAGCAGAATAGATGAAAAACATCTTCACCAAGACCTTCACTGAGAAGAAGTTCCATTCTCTGGGAAGTCATCTTGGAGTGAAGGACACAATTACCTAGCAACTGCAGTTCTTATTTTTACATACATTGTACCTTGNGGGGGGGGGGTTTCCCATGAGTTTTTCCTTCTTTCCTCACTTTATTTTCAATGTATATTTTGTATTTGGGTACCTAACATGGCCTCGTTGCCAGGACCCATTCTTTATTTTCACCATAGTGATGTTCAGGGGGGGTGTTGGAGTTACTTCACACACACCTAGGATTTTTTTTTCCTAAGGTTTTTAATTATTTATTAGTCATAATTAGTCATTATCCAGTCTCCTATATTTTAGGAGAGAATATTCCACCTGGAGAATATTCTCTTTTAGTTGACACTTCATTTGACTAGTTGAGTTGAGTTTAGATGTTTCATTGGTTTTATCACCATGAAACATTGGGATCATCACCATGATAATTCGACCTTGCCTTGGGATCATCACCAAACTGGTGCATTAGCCTTGATTCCCTAAGTTAACTCCTCACTACTCTTTGTTCAGTCAGTTAACTGAAGACTAGTTGACTAGTTAACTCAACTAGGTGGAAGTTCACTCTCGTAACTTCCTAAGAGACTAGACTAGGTGCCACTTCACTCCTGTAACTATTGGTGTGTGTCCAGATCACTCTAGACCACCACTATGGTGCATTGGTTCACCTCCAATGCGAACTCATTGAGCTATACATAGTATATCGTGTGTAAACTATTCATTATTCATAACGGTTAATGAGAATTCTTTCATTCTTTCTCTCCTTCTTCTTCTTTCTCAAATTGTCTCTACAAATGTGTGTATCATTGTTTAGTTAGATCTATTATGTGCAGGTTCAACACATTTAGACTTATGATGTTTATCAATGCACATGTGTGGATGAGGCATAATGTTTTGTTTGCATTTGAGTATGGTGCATGTCAGTTTTTGAAAACATTAAGTTATGGTAATTGTGTTTCACTCCTCAGCATCATGGCGTCATTAAAAATGGAACTTATGAAATTTGCAAAGAACATGGTTTTTTATGTTCCTATGGTCATATGCATGATGAAAATCAAGGTTACTTCCTAAATTATTTTCCTCAAAGCATATTGACTTTATGAATTTGATATGTATAAAATCCTATACAGTTTATGAGATTTGTTTTTGAGTTTGATAGATGGATATACCGTTTTTCATGTGGAAAGGAACAATACAATCAATGCATGTCAAGATGAAGTTTTGGTTTTGATACATATAGGTTTTGGCATGTATGAAAAATGGTCATTGTGTACTTATTTTTGTTTGAGGCATATAGTTTGATTGGAATATATGGTTATACTATACATAAGGTATAAACCCTGACCCATTGGAATTGGACAAGGTACCACATTGGAGATTTTAGAAAGGTCAAATACCAACATAGTCAATACAACTAGCCATGCTAAAGATTTGAGGGTTATTTGAAATAATGGTTATTCAATTATTTAGACTTGGATGTTAGTAGTTAAGAGTTATATTTATGATAAATGTTAGTTTTACGTTACAATAGCTATGAGTGTGTTACAAAGGTCAATAAATTAAGAGTTATTACGGTTATTTCATAAGTTATTATATCGATCACTATTCAAATGGTTATGGATTTTGTACGTGGACTTGTGTAATTCAATATTCATGTAATAAGTAATGAAGTGATCATGTTCTTCTTTCCTTCTTTCTTGTTTTATTAGCAATAGTATCCTTATGATTGCTAAGATCCCTAAAACCTCACATCCCCCTTCTATGTGTTGTGAATCTGACAAATTTTGACTCACTGACAAGATGACTCACCCTTCCCATGAGTTGGACCCAACACATTACCGACTCATGTAAAATATGAATCCCAATGTGTTGGAAACGTGGGACATACAAAATCACACCCATGATAGAAATAAAGTGGTATTTTTCCCAATTTCACACAATTTTTCACAAAAATACTAGTAGATAAGGAGGATGAAGAACAAGAATGCTTTTGTTTGGTGCATCTAGAGTTTGTCATTATTTTGTTATGTTTATCATTTCATGAACAACAATGTTATTTTACAATCATCTTACAAATATTATAGCTAGAATTTTTTTTTATTTTTTAAGTTATATATATGGATTTTTAAATTGAATCAACAGATTATCTACATAGTACCATTGGCCATAACATCCTTACACTCATTTATAGTCAAGTTTAGATAATATTACAAAAATAAATTTCTCTACCAAGTCTGCAAATAAGGAGATATCAGAGCTCATAGGTTGTTCATGGAGTTGCCTATGATCATGTGGATATTTTCACCATAGCAACACATGGGCCACATGATGCTCAACATCTGAAGCTCACAACACCATAATTTGTACAAAGTTACAATCTAAGGCTTCATGCACATATTCCACAAATATCACAAGACACTAGTTTTATTCCATACATGGCCAATGCTTTCATAGCATGATAGAAATGGTATTGCATATTATAAGTTATATGTGATTAACATATGGAACCCAATTCACTAAATAACCACACATGATAACAAAAGACAACCCATAACACAATAAGTGTTTGGGTTCAATAAGTACAAATGAATTTTATGCCTCTTTATAAATAGTCCTTGTGGTCACTTATGATATGGACCCTAACTCTAGGTGTGGTATCCCTAGGGGGAATCCATTAGAACCATTGTGGTTAATATCTTATTACTAAGGGTGTATAATAAATTACTAGTGCCATTAGAGCCACAAGTCCACATTAGCCAACATATCTCCAACACAACAGGGGCATGGGATATGAACTTTTGCATCTAATCATCTTGTAAGTTAACTAGAATGATTTATTTGTCCTATGAAATTTTCATATCATAGCCCTTAATTTGGAATCATCCTTACAATAATCAGATACTGGCTCCTTCTCACATAGTTAATATGTAGTTATGAAGCATGAAGTTAAATCATATCAATTAGACCAAATGACATGATTTCTTGTTTTAGTTAGTCAATTCTTGGGGAAACCTTTCCCTACATAACCCCACTTCCTAGAATAGACAGAAACTTAATGCTAGATTCAAGGGGTATAATGGGAAGGGGATAGACACCGCACTAGATGGACCAATTGGTAACATCATGTAAGTACTCTGAGGGGGGATTCCCAAGCATGTGTACCATTGGGATACTATTCGCTTGTGTAAAATTGATACTGAAACCAAATGAAGATAAAGGAGGATTATCCATGTTCTTTGTAGTGCTAATAATTTTCCCCAATGTCTTGTAGATGTTTTTTGGAGATAAGGCTTGTAATACAAAATGACAATTTCACCTCTTAACTAGAGATTTATTGGATCTTAACACTATTATTTTTAATCCTTAGGGATATTATGAAATATAAACAACACATCAGCAACAACATACAATATTCCAATTCTTAATAACCCCCATACACTGGGCAATTCAAGAGATAAGATACCAAAGTGTGCTAATTAGTTTCAACCCTCCAAGGAAATTTTATCATGCATATAACGGATTTGAATATCACTTATGACAGTTGTAAATATAGAAACAAGTATGCTTTATCTTACTCAATATAAATGTTAAATCATTTAACAATTGCATCCTTAAGTTATATCAAATAAATGAGACATGTAAGTGTTGGATGTTACAAACAATGAAGAATATAGATAGTTTAAAATCAAATATGAAACTACACAAGTATTGGACAGTTGGAAACATCATCATAAAGATGAAGTTAATGTACATACATATCACAGCCTTATCACATGGTTAGTACAATTATTTAGCTATCCAAAACCATAGCTAGGGAAAAGAATGAAAACCCTATCTCATAATAAGGAGCTCCAACAAGTAGTCCTCCTAGGCAAGATATCTCACTAATCCTTCAAATGAAAAAGAGTTTCAAGAAAGAAAATGGGTGAAAAATCCTTCAAACCTAAAGATGCAATATTTTCTCCTTTCCATGCAAAATGCACAATGCAACTTTCGAGTGAAACAAAAGAGAAAATGAAAGGATTTTTTTTTCTTTTGAAATGTTTTCAAGATGAGAAGAAAGCATAACCCTATGCTAATTCCTTTTTCTTTTTCAAATAACAATGCAAAGAAAGAAAGAGTCCTAACTAGCATAAAAACTACGTTTTTTTTTTTTAATCTTCTTCCAATCAAAGAAAAACTAACAAAATATGCTAAAAGAAACTACATAATACACGATTCATGGCCCCCCAACTCATTTTTCTTAAAATTCAAACTAAAAATAAGCCAAAAAATCTATACAAGAGATTTTTTGTTTTTTTTATTTCATAAACAATCTAAGCCTTGAACCTAGCCAAACCATAGCCAATAGAGGCCTTTAGAACTCAAGAAGACTTAAGGAACCAAGGGTTTCCTGAAAGAAAATAAAATATTAAAAAAAAAAAACTCTTCAAAGTGATAGGAACATGTGTTGTGCACAACGATCCTACATATGTAGACGAGTTGTGTATAAAATATAATGTGTATGTACGCGAGATGATTATAGAACAGGGTGTGTACACTACTCAAAATTCTCAAAAAAGAGAAAGATTCAGAAAGACCACCTAGATCAGGGAAGTTGGTAAGCACTTGGAAGGTGACCAGAAACCCAAACAGACTCAGAACACTCAACAAAAAGTAGGAACTCAAGCCAAACAAATTTCTCCTAACAACACCCTAGATATATTCCTCACTGGAGTTGCCAATTCAGCTATGGGGAAAATTCCCCGTAAACTAGGTCTAAGAAATAGGCAAAGCAATAACCCCCTAAAAGACTGAATTATCTATAATCTATCCCAGAAAAATCTAGACTAATTGATGAGAGGGGGAAGAGAAGGTTAAGAAGAGAACCTTGAATCCTTTCGGTTGATGTAGACCTCTTCCACTTGTTTTTATATCTTATATCACATATCTCCTCCCAAAGCTTACCTGCAATAGACCAAGAACACAACACAATAACATATACAATCTCTAGTAATCACTTAAAATTCTAAATATAGATGTAAATGATCAAATAGATAAGAACATGTACACATAAATTTTTGGTACAAAGATAATCTCTTTTATTCATAAACAAGATGAAAGGTTGCAACCTTTGCTCGCTGACATCACTCCACGAATAAAGTCTAGGCTCCTCCGTTGTGATTCCAAGTGCACTAATCCCACATAGGATTCTCACAACAAACATGCCAATATGGGGGAAAGTATGGGTTGTATAGAGAGAATGTATGGAATGGAAAGATGAGGATATATCTTAGAGCAAGATGAAAAACTTGGGATATGAGAGGGAATAGATTTTGGCAGAGTTATCTTACCTCGTTGTTCATATAGTTAATTGACCCCCCTAGAGCCCTTTTTATCTGAGAAAAAAATGGTTATTCAGTTTGGGGAAGGGATACAAAGGGTAAAATGGTAAGGAAACCCTTCACAGCCCGTAAACTCAACTGAAATGCGCACAATTTTATATTTTTTGCAAAATTTGAGAGTAAACGCAGGTTGACAGGCATGCAACGCATGTATCTACATGTGATGCTAGTGCAACAGGGCACGTACACAATCCAAAAGTTGTTTTATGAAGGAATCCTTAGAAAAATGATTGAAAATTATGTAAATGGATGGGCCAATGTCCTATATGCATATATATGGAATTTTTGGACTATAACATCGAGTGACTTCACTGAAAAGATTCCATAATTTCAAGAAGATCAATATGAAGACTCCTCTGAGGAATTTCTTTCATGCTATGATGATATGTTTCCTTCTCCACCAAGCCCAACAAGAGTTGTTCAAGATACAATAAAGGGAGAGGGTATCCAAAGAAAGAAATTGTTGCATAGAAGTCCACTCAATTTCAAGGAAAAGTTCATCCCTTGCCATATATTTCCATGGACAAGTTTCCCATATTTTTTGGGAATAGTTCAGAGGATGCAGAGAAACACTATTAACTTTGACAGTGCTTGTGAAATTTTTAATGTGGCTGAAAATGATGTTGCATGTTAGTTGTTTATCTTGCCTCTAAAGGAAAATGCCAGTGAATGGTTTTATTCATTGTTGTCTGGAACCATCACTAGCTGGGATGTACTAGAAAATTTATTTTTGGAAAAATATGTTCTAAGAAAAAATACATATTCCCTTTTCTTGAAGTTGGTTTAAATCCATATAAATGAGAAAGAGACACTCAAATATTTCACTTTTAGATTCATGAAAGTTCTTCATGCAATTCCTCAAGAAATGTTTCCAAACAATGTCATTATTTTTAGTTGCTATGAAAATGATTTTCCCATGAATCTAAATTTTTTATTGAAGCAAGAGGGAAAGTGTGGTTGGAAAGAATTAATGCAGCAAGCTCAAGTCATTTAAAGAATTGTTCTTGAAACTGGTGCTAATATATTAAACTTCCCAATATCTTTTCAAGACAATAGAGTAATGGATTTAGAAGAAAATTTTGATGAAAGACATGCCATTTTTTTTTCCAGATCTTGTTCTTGAAACTGAAAAGGAGAACTATGATGTTTCAATTGAAGAAAAATATCATCCTCTAGATGTTCCATTGGAGGAAAATTTTGACCTCTCATGTGTTCAATTTGAGAATAATTATCATGATGAAAACGTTGCAGTATATTCTCAAATAGTAGAGCCAATTTATACCAAGCGACGAGAAGAATGCTTACATTGGATAAACATAAGTTATGATCAAAGTCATCACTTTACATCAAACTTTTATGATATTGATTGCTCGTCTGAAGCAGAGTTTAATGAAGAAGATATATTTCAAGCATGAAAAGAAGGGCATTTTCAACAAGAGGATCCATTGGTAATATGTGTTATTTCTAAAGATAATGAAGTTGTTGATGAACAAAAAAATCTGTCCTTACAATTCCTCACAAACGTTCAACAACAATTCATGTTTGCAACTTCATCATTGAAACACAATCATTGTATACAAGAAGAATTTTTCCAAGACATTGTTGACAAATCAAGAATCTTGGATGAGGTCAGTAATGAGGAGAAAGATGAAAGTATTCTCATATTGGAAACTCCTCATCCAATAAAAGACAACACTAATCTTGATAAATAAAGAGTTGATTTCATTGAATCATGGTTCCAAAGAATTGTTGGCCAAGCAATGCAATCATATTTTGGTTACATCTAGCTCAGTTTTTCCTCAACACACTTTGGACATGCCCCTGATTCTTTGGTACTAGCCTCGATATATTTCTCATTTCTAGAGTTCATTCCACATATAATATGGATTCTTGAATGCCTCCATTGGAAATCTACATACACGCAAAAGTGTCTCTTTCCTCCGAGTAGGATAGGGTAGGTAGATCTTCTTTGTACATAGTTTTATTTTTTAGTCAAAGTTTTGTGCAATAAAGAAATTGCTAATTGGAGGCAATATCTGAAGATCACTCCATACAAGAATAATTAAAATAATCCATTTTTAATATGACTCCACATTCCAATGGAGAAGGTAGTTGTTCTTCATATTCTGGTGTTCTCAGCAACCCATAGGGGGTCACTGTCCCATAGTTGGATTTAACTGTTGATCGAAAATCTAGTCACCTCAAAATATTCCACTCTTTGGAATATATATAAACTAAAAATTCAAAAGGAGGAATTTGTGAATCCTCATCAACTCATGGTGTATTCCTTAGTATCATCTTCATCAAGCATTTTTTAGAATCAAAATCTGATTCCATACACGCAAGATATTCATAATTTTGTCAAGAAGTCCAACAGAGAGATTGCAAAATTGCAAGAATAATGTTTCTAAGTATCATGTTCTCCTCTCCATTTTTGAATTTTTTACTAAGTACTCTCCTCAATTAGCCATTTATCTCACCTTCAATCTCCACGCTTAACCGTTTTCCTCTCTTATCCCTTCATCTCTCTTTGTACTATCATCCCATACTTAACCATTTTTCCCTTTTTTCTTATTACTCTCATTTTCCTTTCTCTTCTATTCTCATTTAATTTTATTCTCATTTTTCTCACTACCCCATATTCCATACTTAGCCATTTCCACGTTCATATTCTCATTTAATTTTATTCTCATTTCTTTTATTTTGATTTTCATATTATTTTAATAGTATTTCTCTTGTCCTAAGTTTTTTGGGCATATATCCAAGTGACACATGGTAGGTGACTGAGCGGTAATTAGACGTGACATATCAGAAATCTATAGGTTGATTGGGTGATGACTGGGTGGCCAAAATATTATCGAGAGATATATTTTTCTAAGTTACTAAGAGCTAAGCTAAGGTTGAATTCCATAAGATTCTTTACTTCACATGAACAATAAGGAAGAACTTTGCATTATAAACAATAATGTTTCAACTACCACAATGCATGTGGGATATAAATTTTAAAGAAAAGTCAAATTTTAAAAGGAGGAGGAGAATTTAAATGGAGGGATAGGATTGATCGATGAGATTAATCAACAATGGTTGAGTCTCTCACTTCTTGATCTAATATATTGAGCTCCCAAACTCCATTTGCATAAAATTATACCCCGTTGGAAAGGTAATTCGATCAGGAAGATGATGGAATAGGTTTCAAGAGGTAAAATTTTCCATTTTTGTCTCAAAAATTGAAATAACATGCAACTATGTTTTCATGGTTTGCTGATAAATATTATTGATACCTTGACTTCCCAAAGCTATATATTGAGATCCAAAACTCCAAATCGTGCTCAAAAAGACTTCTTGGAAATATGAGATAATAATGATCTCATATAAAGTGTTTTCCAAGGATAAAAGGACAAATATGTTTCTCACAAAATCAAAACACAATCCACTTTAAAAAAGACATTCAATTAATGTTTTGGAAAGTAAAAGTTTATTTAAAAACTTGTATTAAGGACCAAAAGGGCCCACTTCAAGAAAAACAATTTAATGACATATATTCATTAATCAGAGTTCAATGAAGTAGTAATTAAAGTGGTTATTCCAAGAAAGAGAAAGGTTTAACTACTTCAAGAAGCATAGAAGGAAGATTTTAAAAGAGACAAAATACCATCAAAGAAAGGGTTAGAGAAGGTTTTATTATCAGAGAAAAAGATCAGAAAAGAAGGGTCCAACCATCAACATGCAACTAAGCTTCTGATAAACAAACAATGATCTCCATGGTCTCCATTCTTCTTCTTCTTCTTCTACACCACTTTCTCAAGTCTTTTTGTTCATATTTCTGAATTGAACATAAGGCTGAGTTCTTGAGTGTTTCTCTTGTATTATTCCAAGAATTTTCTTATATGATTAGGAATATTTAAATCCATGTATGTGACTGCCAGATGTAATCCAAGATTTTCTATTGGATTTGTGGGAATTTAGTCTTGTTTTTTACAAGCTTCATTTCCGAACATTTAATCAATTAGTTTGTTGAGATGTTTTGTATTGTTGAATAAATTTTATGAATAAAACTCCACAGATAACTAATTTGGGGTTTTACTTTAATTACTTATCATATCTTGGGATATTTGAGGATGAGATTTTTTAAGTATTCCCACAAAATTATTACCAGTTATGATTGCAAAACTTATTTAAACTTATTTGAATGATCAATACTATTTTCTCATTTTTCTTGTGAGAAGATATGGATGCATCCTCTACTTGTATGTGATTTAAAGCGTTGTATAAATGATGTTTAGTATGTATGTATTCATATGTTGAAGCCTTTATTCAATCTTTGTATTGTTAAGAAGCTACTTGTTGCACATAAAGATCATATATGGTTATGAATAACCATTCCATATACAAATCAAAGCAATACAGATTTGGTGTTTGTTGTTTAGCATTCTCCCTAATTTAAGATATTCAAGATATATCTTTTATCAAAAGAGGAGCACCACCTCTAAAAAAACATTAGGAGATTCATATACTCGTGAGGTTTTTGTTTAGATCTTAACTAATCTAAACATCAACAGGGGTATAATTTCATTGGGTGAATGCTGAGTAGAGGCCAATTAAATGTAAATCAGGCCCAAAAGGTAAAAGGCCTTGTGTAAACTATGTGCAGATGAATTAATAAATATTTGTGTGTTTTATGTCTCTCTGTGTCACTATTGAAGTTGAATATCATTTACATCATGTGAGTGTTTATGGGTTGAACGATTAAAGTCCAGATTGGATTTTGCAGAATTGTGATTGCAGGTATCAGGTTTTAAATTGTATCAAAACCCTTAGTTTAGAGGAAGAAGGATAGATTGTGATCCTTGATTATCAATCATTGAATGATCAATGATACAAGCGTGATGACAAATCAGGGTCGAGTGACAACAAATTGGAGTAGAATCGAGAATGAATAGATTTTAAGTTTATACTATTTGCACAGGTGAATCGAGGGTCGAATCCCTTCAAAGAATAGAAACTAAATCCCTTTGCAGGAAAGAAGAAACAGTGATCGTCCGATCAAGACATGGAATAAATCGTGATCGTTGATTTATCAGAATTTTTATTGCACAAGTTGTAGGTTGGGAAAATCCTGAACCTACCACCAAAATGGTGACAAATTAGAGAGTACCTACCCACTGTCACCTTAGGCAGGTGTTCCCGTCACTTTAGAGGTGAAGTGGTCACCTCAAGGGGGGAATCTTGATGACCCTAAGGGGAAATGAGATGAAAAATGTGATGTATGAATGAATTCCCCTATAGGTCAGGTTGATAGATGGAAAATGGAGCTTGGTAATGAGTCTTGAGAGTTTTTTGAGGCTTCCAAAGCCTTGAGTGACCTGCAAAGAGATAATACATGCTCGAGACACAAGAAAAATCCAAGTTTTCATATAGTATGTTAAGTGGACAAGAAATTTAATATTTTTATCCCTAATTGAAGAAATAAACAACAACATATATCAACATGGAAAGAGTAATAAGAGCTGAAAAACAAGTGCTAAAAGTCTAGTTGATAAACAAGAGACAAGCTAGTAAAGACTAGTTTAACTCAAGAATGAAGGAGCATGACTTTAGCATAAAAGAAAGGTTGTCATAAACAGGTTATTGCAGTGATAATTATCATCCTTATGGCTGTAAAAAACAATTTATTACAAAAAATAATTCAACCACCAAAACTTTCCAAAAATGCACCCAAAAAGTGACCCAAGACTAGTAGATTATAGGGGTATATTTTTAGCAACTTTTGACGGTTGGTTTGGGAGATATTAAGATATTTGTTTTAGGGTTTTTGAAGCCCTAACAGTTGTAGATTTGAGTTGTAACAACAAAAATAAATACTTTTAAAAACAAAACTCCCTAGTGTCTCAAAGGTTCCTTAGGTACAGTGATCACTTTCCAATTTAGACAATCTCAAAATTCCAAAATTTCGCGTTTACCAATGCAAGATTTTTTTTCTCCAATGCAATGGAACTAGTGCCTCTAACTATTGGGAAAATGGATTCTCTCGATCAAACAAGTTGAATTATTTACTTCCTTGGGGGTGTAAACCCTTTTACTCCCCAAGGAAGACCCTAACCAACAAGGAAAACCTAGGAGGGTGTAAACCCTTTTACTCCTCCTAGTATCTTTTGCACAATAAATTATTCCAAACAATCAAAATGGACTTGGAGGGGGGTGCATACCCTTATACTCCCTGATATATCATCACATTAAGCTTAAAACTAATAAAAGAAAGCAATAGCCATGAAATCCTTACCAAGTTGAATCATTAACAAGATGAAACCCTAATTCACCAAGCAAATCCCACCATAAGCAAGAAAATAATCATCCAAGAGAGCTGGCACATCATCTATCCATCCAATATTAAATATAAACCATAACAAATAGCATAAAATATAGATATTTCCAAAAGAGGGTGAAAATTTCAGCCAAGTACCTCTCACAATGGGAGAGATATGTTATGAAATGAGATTCACATGATCTCTATTTATACAAAAAACTTAAAACATAGTTTATCCACTTAGCAAGGGTAAAACATAATATAAGGGCTCAACAACCCTTATTTTACCCCTTGCATGAAATAATGATATTCAATTTTAATTTTAACACAAAGAAACCCTAAAACCCTAAAAACAAGATGATGTCACCCCTTTAGGGGATGTTTTAGCACTTGAGCAAGTCAATGGATAGGAAAATGGAGGTTGTTGGGGCCCCTTGAGCCTCCTAATCAAGTTATAGGGTCAATCCATGTCTCCTCCATTGAAAATATTCCAAGTGCCAATGTGCAATAACTCCATCATCATCAAACCCCCGCAAGCATGACATCAACCCTCAAAAGATGATATTTTTTCCTCTCCTAGGAAATTAGTTTGGGTACTAGGGGATGGATAAGATCCTCCATGATGCCATGTAATATTCCAAAGGCATGTCTATGTGATTTGGTGTGTGATATTACAACATCCAACCTATGGGCACCTTGCCCCATGGAAGCCCAAGCTGGGCTTGTTCTCCCAAAACTATCCACCTAGCAAGGTCCTACAAAACAAAAGGGTATGCCCTCTAAATATCTCAATTCAAATATATCATGACAAGTGTAAACCACATATAATAATAAATACACCTAAGCATGTGTATCAAAACTACCTCATCAAATTAAACAAATTCTCAAAGACCCTATACAATTGACCATATTTAAGTATGGGAGGGGTGTCATAAAAGTCCTATTGGGTAGACCAAAACCCTCAAGTAGGGGATGCTCCCAAGGATGGTCGTTCAAGGTTATGTAGCGGATGATGAGGTGGAAGAGTTTTAGACTTCATAGGTTGATGAGTTTGATGACATACAAGGGATCGTATTATCTCATTTATGGGTGCCTTTGTAGAGGGTGTGTGGCACCTTCATTTGCAATGCACTTTTTCCAAGCCCATCTTCTTGCCATTCTTTATTTGTTTCATGTTTTAAGGAATTATTTGAAGGCCAATGACATGGCGTGGTGTCTAGATAATGACATTTTCATTCAAAAACACTTTGCAGAAATGGGAAGGCTCGCTCGTGATGAGACCCCCTTTCTCTCAGTTTTTTAATTAATAGTCACTACCCTGGCTTGGTGACCAGATGATGGTAATTTCATACCACTAAATACTCATGATCATGAAATAACGACTCTTGATTATGCCTCCCATCCTCCAAATAGCCCCTTAAGCATTCACTATCATTTATTTTTGTAGTTCTCCCTTTTCTTACAAAGAATCGTTTCATTGATTTCTTGGGGATCCTAGGGAGAAGAATTTGGAAGGTATATATTTAGGATTTTATCTTTTTATCCAACAACTATCCCTCTGGGCCTTTATCCCCTTCTTCCCATGAAATGAGGTACATTCCCTTCTTGGGTCACTAAATTCAAAGGGCCTAGAAGAGGAAAATATGATGGGAGTGTAATGAGCCGAAGGTGGTAAGTATGGTTGGGAATGATATGATAACCCCTCAAGGGATCCCCAGTCACAAATCTTCCCCAAAGGTTGGCCACTTACTAAGAAATCTATGACACTCATCAAGGTGAAACAAGGTCAAAATAATAATGTCCAAACATGTGCTCTATAATCAAAAGTGGCTAAAACACAACATGCTTAAATGCCTTGAATATTAGGGTGATTACCTGCAACAATACTTGACTTGTACTGCATGGAGAAAAACCCATCTACCTTCCAAAATATAGCTAGTTTGGTGGATGCATTGACAATGGATCTGAAATTGGTGATAGAGTAGTATTTTGTATGTGCAAGTGAATATTTCTAGTCATGTGGTCTCTCGACACTCCATATATGCAACATGAGGGCATTGAGACATGATATCCTTAGTTATCCCACAAAATGGGGATAATATCTGGCTCCTACTTGGGGACATGTGCTCTCCATATAGTGCATGAGAGCCACAACATCTCCTAGTAGACCCGTGTCTATAGTGAAACAAGAAACCATAAAGTCTAGGGTGGTTCTATCACCCTTCATCCATATACATCAAAATCCAAATGGAAACTAATATAGAAAAGAAAATTTTAGAATTTTTTTAAAATATTCTAAACTAAGCATGAAATCAATATGAAAATGCAAGAAATCAAAATGAATTACCTATTTACCTACTTACATGGGGCTTCGGGACCCTAGAAAATCGAGTCTTGTAGTTGTTAGGTGAAGTCATGTAACCAATGCAACTAACTGATCATCTCATCAAAGTATCTCCCCCTATGCTTGATCATGTAATACAACAAAGATAAGTCAAGCACATAATAATCATGAGTATAAATACACATATAATCGACCATGAAATAAAACTCATGGAGATGGGTGGGAGGGAGGAAATCATGTTGGAAAAAGAAACCATCATCCTAGTCATCCTTCCTGAAAGTGTAGCCACAAGCCTGATCAATCCATATCTAAAGAGGGATACCATATGTAAACGATAGATTGTCTTCATATTCACTTAGAAAATTACTTCTCCCTGAAGGACGAGAAAGGATAAGAGATCCCAAGAAAACCTGTTGATTTCCCAAACAAGGGGAAATGTGATAAAGCACAACCTCATGTCTAGATAAAAATTCCTCCCTTAGATTTAGGAAACGTCACTTCTTTATCTGTAAATCCACACCAAAAGTATCAACATGAAAGTACTTGTGTTTGGTAGTGTGGATTGTAAATGTGTTGAACCTGCACAAAATAGATCTATCTAGCAAATGACATGCACAATTTGCAGAGAAAATATGAGAAAAAAGAAGCAGGAGAGAAAGAATGGAAGAATTCTCATTAACCAAAAGAATGAATAATAGTTTACACATGACATACTTTGTATAACTCAACTAATGCGCACTAGAGAGAATCAAATGCACCATAGTGGTGGTATAGATTGATTTGGACACACACCAACAATTATGAGAGTAAACTGCCACCTAGTCTAGTCTCTTAGGTAGTTACGGAAGTGAACTACCACCTAGTCCGAGTTAACTAGTCTCTCAGTCTTCAGTTAACTTACTGAAACATAGTCAAGTGAGGAGGAGATCAAGGAATCATGAGTAATGCACTATTCTAGTAATGATCCCAAGGACAATGTGCATTAGTTGGTGATGATCCCAATGTTGCATGGTGATAATCCCAATCTGGCATCTAGACTCCACTCAACTGATCAAATTGAAGTGTGAACTGAAGAGAATATTATCCTAGAGGAATATTCTCCCTAAACTATAGGAGACTGAATAATGACTAATAAACATAGGGAAAACCTTAGGAAAAATAAATCATAGGTGTGTGTGAAGTATCTCCAACACCCCCCCTAAACATCACTATGGTGAAAATAAATAATGGGTCCCAGCAATGAGGCCATGTTAGCTATCCAAATATAAAAGATACACTTAAATAAACTAGGAAAGAGGGAACACCCCCCCCCCCTCAAAGTAAAATGTATGAAAAATAATAACTAACAGTTCCTAGGAAACTATGTCCTTCACTCCAAGATGACTGAACAAAGAATGGAAATTCTACTCAATGAAGGTCTTGGTGAAGATGTCTGTAGTCTGTTCTACTGAAGGACAAAATTGTAGGTCGATGATCCCCTCGTGTACTAAGTCTCGGATGTAGTGCATGTGGATATTGATTTTCTTTATCCTCTTCCTTTGAACTAGATCTTTGCAGAACTTCAGAGTGCTCTTGTTGTCAGTCCAGATGATGATCGAAATATGAAACTGAATGCACAACTCAATGAAAAAATGTTGTAGCCACATAGCCTAAATGGTTATGTTAACTACCCCTTTGTACTCTGCCTCGGCTGACGATAGAGAAATAGTAGTATGCTTCTTACTCTACCAGTAGATAGGCCTCGAACCAAGACTGACTGAGTAACCAAATGTGGACTTGCGATTAATGCTATCTACAGCCTAGTCAAAATCAGTAAACCCAATGAGGTCCAATGTAGAGTCTGTTGCATAGTGAGTCCAAAGGTGATGGTGCCCGGTAGTATCGAAGGATACACTTTGCAGCCTTCCAATGCAGCTCATGAGGCTCCTACATGAACCTGGATACTACTCCAACTGCATAGGAGAGGTATAGTATGGAATGTGCGAGATATGAAAATCTCCCCACTAGATTTATGTATAGTGTGTTAACTAGTGGAGTGTCCTCGCCATCCTCAAGTCAGACTCCTGATAGGAAAAGAGTTGGGGTAGACTTGCAGTCTGTCATGTGAAATCTCTCAAGGAGATCTCTTGCATACTTGGCCTGAGACATTTTGATTCCTGATGCATCCTGATTGATCTCAAGTCCAAGGAAGAAATGTAGAGGACCCATGTCAGAACTAGGAGTAGAACTAGGAGTAGAAGTGAATCAGTCATCCTGAGCATGTAAACATTTGGTTCTGACTTACAACGTACAAATTTCTATGAAAACATGTAGGAGTCCATCTTGGCATACCATGACCTTGTGGCCTGCTTGAGGCCATAAAGAGACTTCTTCAGTTGACAGACCAAAGATGAATCATGCATCAATCCCTAGGGTTTCTCCATATAGATCTCCTTAGAGAGATCGTCGTGAAGAAATGAATTCTTCACGTCCATCTCATGGAATTCCCATCCCTTGGTTGTCTCAATGGAAAGTGCCAAACGTGTGGAATCCATCTTTTCTATTAGAGAGAAGGTATCATCATAGTCAATTCCATGCACCTATTAAAAGCCTTTGGAAAATAGCCTGAATTTGTATTTTATAGCATGTCCATCTATTGCACTCTTGGTCCTATAGACCCATCTGCACCTGACAAGTTTCCTTCCTGAAGGAAGGGGAACCAAATCCCAAGTTTGGTTCTCTAGGAGGGAGTTGTACTCCTCCTACATGGGAGATTCCCAAAAGGTATTTATAGCAGCCTCTCCATAGGACTATGGATCTGAAGACTGAACTAAGAAAATATGACTCGGTGGCATCGGTTCAATGACAATGAGTGCAAGAGGAGGCTCCTCTAAATCATAGAAAGTCCTCCTAGTATCAGTTGGATCCCCAACAAGATCTCATGCATCCTGAAGAGTAGTCTTGGCCCACTTGGGCCTCTACTCTGGCTCTGCATCTGCATCTACATCTGCATGCACTGACTATGCATATGATTTTACTGACTCTATATATGGATCCTCTTAATCCTCTATTTGAAGAATTGTCCACATGTGCATGCTCATCATCTCTGACAGGTGGAAGAACAAAAGTGTCTGAATGCGGCTACTAAGGTACATGCAGGACACTTTCCTTGAATTGGACACTTCGATCAATGATGAGTCGGTCTGAGCAAAGATCAATGAGTCCTTATCCCTTCACACCGTCAGGGTATAAAAAAAAGATACCCTATTTTCTCTATGGATCACGTTCCTTCCTCTTCTTAGAGGGAATCCTAGTCCATGCACGTGAACCGAAAATACAGAAGTGGGTCACTTTCGGTTTGAGGCCGCTCCAAGACTCGTAGGGGGTCTTATCCTTGACACATCTATGGGGATATATTTTTTGTATGTAGGTTTCACAATTAAGTTCTTTTTCCCATAATCTTTGTGGAAGTGATTTTTCATGTAGCATGCAAGATGCCATATCTTTTAGAGATCTATTTTTCCGCTCAACAACTTTGTTTTGCTGCGAAGTATAGGGATTTGTGTGATAAAACTGAATCCTTGCCTCATGAAAAATATTATGTATCTCATGGTTGACATACTCTCCCCTGCTATCTATTCATAGGACTTTAATTTTCTTTCCTGACTATATCTCAACAAGGGATTTGAAATCTTTGAGGTGTGGAAAGACCTTTGATTTTTGCCTGAGAAATAAAATCCATGTGAAGCGTGAGAAATCATCAACAAAAATGAGCATGTACCTTTATATATTGATTTATGGATGTGGAAAAGGTCCCATTAGGTCACTATGGATGATATCTAAAGGAAAGGAAGCCTTCCGAGTCTTTCCTTTGTCGAATTTCTATTGAGGGTGTTTTCCAAGAACACATCCCTCACAAATTACTTTGGAGAAGTGGATGTCAGGTAGACCATCAATCATTCCTTTCTTGATAATTTGTTGCATATATCTGAAATTTAAATTCCCGAACCTTTCAAGCAATATCCTACTGCTTTCATCAACATGGGTTAGCAGTAATGCAAAATCTGGTTCAATAAATTCAGAGAATGTGTAGAGTCTAGATTGATGATTTACCTCACCGGTAGCAACCCTGGAATTGGTTTGCATGTCATAGATATCCACTGCATCGGGTGTGAATATAAATCTCTTTCCAGTGCCATATTTTTTCATCTGATACACAGAGAGAAGATTGACAAAAAATTTGGGAACATGTAGCACATTCTCGAAGCTTTCGTTTGTGAGTTCAATTCTTCCTTTGCCGGTGACCTTGACTAGAGAGTTGTCCCCCATCATAATAGGATAACCTTTGCATGCATCTAATGAAGAATATACTTATTTTGTGGTTTCCATGTGGTGTGATGCCCCTGAATCTATGACCCGATCATTGGGAGAGGAGTTGATGACAATCAAAGCATGGATATAATTGTCTTTCTTGAGATTCTTATCATATGGCTTATTCTTCTTAGCACCCTCGGGGATATGATCTCCAGGGTTGTTTTTTTGAAGTACTTGGGCCATTTGATTTTAATATCCTCAAATTTTAGAATATTAAATTCTAAGTGAACTCTGAAATAAACTTCTGTTTTTGGAAAATTCAGATTTGGAAATTATTTGTCATTTATGCCAAATCCGAATTTGGAATTTTGATTGTTGTAATTAATTATTTGATGGTTGTTGGGAAAATATTTGACTTTCCCAACTATCCTCTTTTATTTTGACACATTTGTAAGATAGTATTTTAATAAATTAAATGCGGGAAGACAAATGGAACAACCAGGTTAAAAATAGTTTACCATGACTCCATGAGTGGGGAACAGGTTTGAGTTACCTCAAGGCTGATTTTTACAAGTGGAAGAAGTGGAATTTGACCACTAGAAGCCCCTAAAAATAAGGGATTTGTAAATTTGTGAATTTCCCCAAGGAGGTAAGGAAATACCTAAGCACAAGGATGCATATTTTAACAACATATGGAGGAGGCAGGACACTTCTTAGTATGTTGGGGAAAGGAAACTTGTTTGTTGTTATGAACATTGTTAGTGTGAGGAAAAGGATTTTTTTGATCTGTGGATGGTGACTATAGCTAAGGGGGATCATTTAGTTTTCCCTTATGGACTCATGGTCAAGCTAGGGGGTGAGAAGGACAAGTGAACTTGGCCATTATGTTCTATGGTTGGGTGGAACGTGGTTGTTCCATTTGTATTCCAGCAACAGGTTTCAGATATGTATCTTAGCTTGTATTATTTTTTGAATGTTATATTTATGGTTATGTTAATTGTTAGGAATGTGTTAACTATGTGTACATAAGTGAAATCAGTTCTTAAGGAACTGTATAACTGTATTATACTATGGTTGAACATAGTTGAATGATACTGGAAATGTTTCTTATTTGAAATATAATGGTTGTACACATATCTTTAAATAAATATATATGTGTGTGTGTGCTCACACAAAAGCATAGTAGATCTATGTTTAGGTGCCTATTGGCCTTTGAGATTATGTATTTGGATTTCTATTCAAATCTGTACATAACAAAACACTATAGAGAAAAATTGCAATAGGGAATAAACTTAGATGGTATTCTTATCAATTTGATAACATGCAAAGAATAGGTAGAAAGAATAACAGTCCGAATATATTCTTTATTTTATCTATTACCACAAAAATATAGTGATTCAATAGACTACAAAGTGTCTTGCAAAAGTAACTGTCATATTCAAATGAATCTTGTTCAAACATTACAGCTAGAGTATTGTAGATCAAGAACTCCACATTCTTCTTTGTTGTAGACAGAACCCTAGGAAAGTATCTACAAGATTTTGTATGTAGTTGAAGATTAATGCATGCATAGGTCGGTCAAGGAAGGACATGGAACTCAAATACCTTTTGTGGTAAGATGCTTCCTTCATCCAATTACACTGACTTGCACAACTTGTAAAAGAAGTAAAATGAGGGTTTAGTAACGTTTCTAGCATTTTAGTTCTATGGAAATTAAACAATAGAATAAACCAAGGACAAAACTTAGCTTGAGTCCCGATGAAAACCAGATCGCCTTTTGTTCCTTGGAAGACAATCCGTCCACAATCCAGGAGGAGGAGGAGTGGACCCAAACATACCGATGGGTACCCTCGAAAAATAGAAAGGGCCCATCATTAACTTTTATATATCCGTGCATAGAAATTTTCACTTGTAAAATTGGGAAAGAAGAATAGACATTTAAGTAAAGATATGTTGACTCAAAATTCCTTTATTTTCCTCTAAACCTTTAGATTATAGATTATAGAGTATGGTTATATATAGAAAGGTACAAACAGAAATCAAAGAAGAATCTTGACTGGAATAGTTGACAAAGAGGAAGCGACAGTAAGCAAAGAAGTGAAACTAGTTATCATTGAAATAGACTGTGTATAGAGTGATTAAACAGGAAGTACATAATAGGAATTTCCAAACCCTGTGTAGAGGACCAAATAAACAGAAGGAGTCGACTCTGGCAAGGTTAAGCTACCATTTAATTCCTCGTAACACACAATTGAAATTTTTGATTTGGAGTAATGATCACAGTAAAGGAATTATTAAATTATTAAGAATTCATAGAGGCGCACAAGATGTGACCTGATTTTATTCACAATAAGGGGATCATTAAAATTAAATAGCATTTACAGAAAAGTAAAGTACAAAAATTTGAGTGCATAAAAATTTGCAGTAAGAACCCAATTCATAAGTTCAAGTCTAAATGTGCAAAAACATGTTAGTACCCTACAATTTTCGTTTTGCATACATTCAACAGATGAGGCGGTGAGTGAATACAAGTTTAGGGGATAGCAGTTAATAAACAAGGATAACCTCTCTTTTGTTAGTACAGAGTGGTCGACATAGGAAAAGCCTTTTCGTAAACAGTTTAATATTTATAACTGTATCAAACGAGATATCAAGTGAAGGATTTTGTCGAGGTGGCCACGGGACAAACCACGATTCTTCCCGGCAGAGAAAGTTTTACAACCAGAGGATAGAAACAAATGTTGTTGCTAGTTTCAAAACGAATAAGATCTTATTAATGTTGCCATACATGCACATAGTATAAATATGAATTTTTCCTACAGAGTTTAAACAACAGTCAAGTATGAATAACATCAACGAGCGCAGTAAGTTTTGAGAGCTTTGGATGAATTCCAGAGTGTAAGAATAATAATGATATCTTCCGACAGTGACTTTCAACCAGGGCCTACCCGTATAGTATTATGAAGTGAAGGTTATTCTCTTTTACGACAGAGGATCATGGGGTAACGACCCTGTTCAGTTTTAGAATAAAAGAAAACGAGAAATGATTAGAGGGTTTAACTTATAATAACGATTCAGGCCCCAATCTGACTGGGAAGGGACCAAAAACGACTATAGGCTTGAAGATTGACAATCAACCGAGAGGAAAACTCAATAACCCTCAAACCCGAGCGTTAAATATAATTTTTTTTCACCCAACTTACAAATGGAACCATAAACATGGTGGAATCCTGGGAATAAAACGTATATGGAGGCGCAACTATCATGCATTGTCAACCCTCAAACAAAGAAAAGAAACATGAGGTTTGTTACAAATAACCTCTCAATTATTACATTGCACTAGACAAAGAATACATCTATAGAATACTTCTCACAGGGAACATAAGAAACAAAACGGTTACTCACCCTTGCGCATAGAGAAAACCAAATTTGTGTTGCCTCCTTCCATCGCTCACCAGATCCGATCTTTACCAAAATCATTGGTCGTATACAACGTAGAGGAAAAATTGTGTCACAGGACTAAAGGGGAAACTACAAAGAATAAATGTTACCTTGAGGCCCTCGCTAGAGGAGTAAACGTGGTTGGTACGCCCCATACCTCTGCCATGTGAAGTCAAAGGAAGTGGCAAGCCTACTTTTGGTGTTTTCACCAAAGTGTCATTTCTGGAGGGTACTGAGCAGACATCACCTTTATTAATGGGCCAGCCATAAGTAAATGTGTATAGGCTAGCACAGAGTAGGTTCAAACCCAACTTGTCATCCACCAAAAAATGATTTTTGAACCACTTAAATGTTGGGTTATGTTTAATCCTAGAGCTAACCATAGATTGAGAAGACCATGTTAGAAGTTGAGTAGGGTTACCATTGTTTAATTGTAGGTACATCGTTCTCTCCTCTTTGTTTAAACATTTTCATTGCACTATGGTAAAGTAATATGATGTTATGGGTAAAATAAATCTTAGCGCTTAGGACTTATGTCTCCTAGCTCAATACTATTTCTGCAATGTGTTGATCTTGTTTCGATGATTTAGAGCGCTCAGATCTTGTATAACGTAGTCTATTATGTGATTTAATATGGATAGTATGTCTTGGCATAGACCTAGTGGCTATTCTAAGGGCTATGACAGTGATGGTCACAAAATTCTTCAATACAAATAAGTGTAGGATTCTAATCCAATAACGACGCTATGATGAAATATAACAGTACGATACAAGTGGAATTTAAATCTCCTTTGGCTTTTAAGAGGGATAATGACAGAGACGTAAAACTGCTATGCATATACAATAAAGGAATAAGATATATATAATGGATTATATTTGTGTTGCAAACATTGTTGGAGATTCAATGGACTTTAATGTTCCCTAACAATTTTTTTTCGTTTGGTGAAATTTGGGGTACATTACATTGATCTATATGTTTCTACATACATGTGGATTTTGGATGAAATCCTTTATGGTAGTAAGTGAATTTATCCCATTTTCTTCCCTTTCCACCTTTGGATCCAAAGGAATCATTGAAGGTTTTTGAGCACCCTTCCTTATTTGGATTTACATGTGATTTCTTGTTTCCTTTTTCTTTATATTTCTAATATTGATGACCTCTACTATCTTGCAAAGTAAGAGCATGCACCTTTGGGCCTTTTATTTTTCCCATATTGATGATCTTGTTCTACTCTTGTATTAGAGACTCGATAAAGGACTCAAGAGAGGGTATCGTCTAGGTGTCTCCAGAGGAAAGCCTAATTTAATGAAATGTAGATACAAACACTGAGTATTCCGGACCAAGTTTGGAGAGAATGGTAAGAACCATTTGTTTCTCCTCCTTAGATTTATCAACCCCACAAACCTTGAGTTGCGACAACAAATCCTTATATTTGGTAAATAAAACTTGGATATTTTCAAATGTGTTTTGATCCAAAGTGAGCAATTCCAGCTCGAGCATGTGTCCCCTCATCTCGTCCTATTTTCCAAAAATACCTTCCATGGTGGTCCATGCGTCATGGGGGGTTTTACAGAAGGATGCGTGAAAGAGGAGTTCATGAGAAATAAGACTGCAAATAGTTCCAAACGCTCCATCCATTCAATTTATATACTTGCATTTTATATGGCTGATGTAGGTTCTATCTCTGTGTTCATGGTCAACCTATATAATCCTCTACCTCGAAGATGCATTATCTTATTCTACTTCCATGCAAAGAAATTGTATGGTGTAAGAATGAATTATTTTGGAATTTCCATTTTTTTGTTGTCTTCAATCCTCGGTACCTGCAAAAATAATCTGGTGTGTCTTTTCTCTAGAATTTTTTCAACTCTGATACCATGTAAATGTGTTCAAATTGCACATAATAGATCTATCTTTAAAATGAAATACATAGTTTGTAGAGAAAATATGAGAAACGAGAAGCAAGGGAGAAAGAATGGAAGGATTCTCCTTAACCAAAAGAATGAATAATAATGTATGCATGATATACTCTATATAACTCAACCAATGCACACTTGAGGAGAAGCCAATGTTCCATAGTGGTGGTCTAGAGTGATCTGGACACACACCAACAGTTACGGGAGTAAACTACCACCTGGTCTAGTCTCTCAGGATGTTACGGGAGTGAACTGCCACCTATTTAGAGTTAACTAGTCTATCTATCAAATGAAATGCATAGTTTGTAGAGAAAATATGAGAAACGAGAAGCAAGGGAGAAATAATGGAAGGATTCTCATTAACCAAAAGAATAAATAATAATGTATGCATGATATACTCTATATAACTCAACCAATGCACACTTGAGGAGAATACAATGTTCCATAGTGGTGGTCTAGAGTGATTTGGACACACACCAATAGTTACGGGAGTAAACTACCACCTGGTCTAGTCTCTCAAGAAGTTACCGGAGTGAATTGCCACCTAGTCAGAGTTAACTAGTCTCTCAGCCTTCAATTAACTAACTGAAATAGAGTGAAGTGAGGAGGAGACCAAGGAATCATGATTAATGCACTAGCCTAGTCATGATCCCAAGGACAATGCACATTAGTTGGTGATGATCCAAATGCTACATGGTGATAATCCCAATGTGGCATCTAGACTCCACTCAATTGATCAAACTGAAGTGTGAACTGAAGAAAATATTCTCCCTAAACTACTGGAGACTGAATAATGACTAATAAACATAGGGAAAACCTTAGAAAAATAAATCCTAGGTGTGTGTGAAGTATCTACAACATGGATCTCATAGTGCCCTGATCTAGCCATGACCTGGTGTCTGTCAAAGTCTAAGCATGATGGCTGAAAATACTCACAAAAAAAATATGCATCATAACTCACAAGGGATGGACGAAAATCATCCTAAATTTTTTGCATCGGGTCATCCTTGAATAGAAAGAACAAATCTATAACCATATCATCATCAGGTTGATACATATATGGACCATCCGACTATAAAAAGAAATCCTCTAAAGAAATGCTTTATGTATCCTTTATCTGAGAGGTTCCTTCAATGTTGTATATAGGATCTCCATAAAAAATGCAACCCAAATCCCATCTGTATCTCCCAGTGTGTATGAAAGTGTATATATGCTCATCAACCATGTTGAAGGGTTCTTTCATAAGATCATCAATGTGATTGAAAATGACCATCTCTTTGTCTTTGTGTGCAGGAAGAGTAGAGGTTGGGGAAGATTCAATAGGATATTCAAATTCTTCATCATTGAGGATAGTTGTTTCTTCAACTTCACATGCAGGAGGAAAATCAAGAATAAGGACATCTTCTTCTTCAGGTAGTAGCACAAATATCAATGTCTCATTCTTCTCATTAATGTATTCTTCTTATTGGAAACTTTCTCCATGAATTTGTTCTTTAATCGAATCTTCATAATATTTAATAGAATCAGAGAATTCACCATATTGATCTTGATCTATAACTATTTTTTAGACTTCATTAGGCATGGAGGGAGGTTCATCATCATTTTGGAAGTTTTCCTGGTACCCATACTTCTTGGTCACAACATCGTCCGTCGCTTTAGAGGTTAAGTCGTCACCTCAAGGTGGGAATCTCGGTGACCCTAAGGGGAAATGAGATGAAAAATGTGATGTATGAATGAATTCCCCTATATGTCAAGTTTCTATATATAAACTAGAGCTTGGTAATGAGTCTTGAGGGTTGTTTGAGGTTTTCAAAACCTTGAGTGACCTACAAAGAGATATTATCTGCTAGAGACACAAGAAAAATCCAATTTTTCATATAGTATGTTAAGTGGAAAATAAAGTTAATCTTGTTTTCCATAATTTCAGCAATAAACAATAACATATATCAGCATGTAAAGAGTAATAATAACTTCAAAATAAGTGATAAAAGTCTAGTTGAATAAGCAAGAGACAAGCTAGTAAAGACTAGTTTAACTCAAGAATGAAGGAGAAAGACTTTAGCATAAAAGTAAGGTTTTCATAAACAAGTTACTAAAGTGATAATTATCAGCCTTATGGTTGTAAAAAAAAATTTATTACAGAAAATAATACAACCACAAAAACTTGCCAACAATCCACCCAAAAAGTGGGCCGAGACTAGTAGATTATAGGGGCATAATTTTAGCAACTTATGACGGTTGGTTTGTGAGTTATTAAGAGATTTTTTTTAGGGTTTATACATCCCTAATGGGTGTATATTTGAGGTTTAAAATCATAAATAAATACTTGGATAAACAAAACGCCCTAGTGTCTCAAAGGTTCTTTCGGTACAAAGATAACTTTCCAATTTAGGCAATCTCAAAATTTTAAAATTTCACATTTACCAATGCAAGATTTTATTTCTCCAATGCAATTGAACTAGTTCCTCTAACTATTGGGTAAATGGATTATTTCGATCAAATAAGTTATATGAGTTACTTCCTTTTGGGTGTTAACCCTTTTACTCCCCAAGGCAAACCCTAACCAAAAAGGAAAACCTATGAGGGTGTAAATCCTTTTACTCCTCCTAGTATCCTTTGCACAAAATTTATTCCAAATAATAAAAATGGACTTGGATGGAAGTGTATGCCTTTATAATCCCCTAGATATCATCACATTAAGCTTACAACCAAGAAAATAAAGCAATAAGAATGAGATTCTTACTAAGTTGAAGCATTAACAATATGAAACCCTAATTCACCACGCAAATTACACCATAAGCAAGAAAATAATCCTCCAAGAGAGATAGTGCATCATCCCTCCATCCAATAGTAAAAGGAAACCATAAAAAATAGCATAAACTATAGATATTTCCCAAAGAGGGTGAAAATTTCAGCCAAGTACCTCTCACAATGGGAGAGATATGTTATGAAATGAGATTCGCATGATCTCTATTTATAAAAAAACCTTAAAACATAGTTTGTCCACTTAGCAAGGGTAAAACATAAAATAAGGGGTCAACAAACCTTATCTTACCCTTTGCATCAAATAATAATATTTAATTTTTACTTTAACACAAAATAAACCCTAAAAATAAGATGGTGTCACCCCTTTAGGGGTCGTTTTGGCACTTGAGCAAGTCATTGGATAGGAAAATGGAGGTCATTAGGTCTCCTTGAGCTTCCTCATCAAGTTCTAGGGTCAATCCATGTCTCCTCTAGTGAAAATATTCCAAGATTCAATGTGAAATAACTCCATCACCATCAAACCCCCTCAAGCATGACATCAACCCTTAAAAGATGATGTTTTGCCTCTACTAGAAAAGTAGTTTGGGTACTAGGGGTTGGATAAGATCCTCCATGATGCCATGTAAGCCTCCAAAGGCATGTTTCTATGATCCGGTGTGAGAGATTATAAAATATAACCTATGGGCTCCTTGCCCCAAGGAAACCCAAGCTAGGCTTGTTCTCCCAAAACTGGCCAACAAGTAAGGTCCTGCAAAACAAAAGGGTACGCCCTCCAAATATATCATGACAAGTGTAAACCACTTATGATAATAAAGGCACCTAAGCATGTGTATCAAAACTACCTCATCAAATTAAACAAATTCTCAAAGATCTTATACAATTGACAAAGTTTAAGTATGTGGGGGGTGTCATAAAAGTACTCTTAGGTAGACCAAAACCCTCAAATAGGGGATGCTCTCAAGGATGTAGTTTCAAGGTTATGTAGTGGATGATGAAGTGGAAGGGGTTTAGACTTCATAGGTTTATGAGTTTCATGGAATATAAGGGATCGTATTATCTCATTTATGGGTGCATTTGTAGAGGGTGTGTGGCACCTTCGTTTGCAATGCACTTTTTCCAAGCTCGTCTTCTTTCCATTCTTTATTGCTTTCATGTTTTAGGAACAAGTTGAAGGCTAATGTATTGGCATGGTGTTTAGATAATGATAGTGTCATTCACAAATACTTTCCAGAATTGAGAAGGTTGGCTCGTGATGAGACCCCCTTTCTCTCAGTTGTGTAACTAAGAGCCACTACCCTATCTTTGTGACCAGATGATGGTAATGTCATACCGCTAAATACCAATTATCATGATAGGTCGGCGCGTGATGAGCCCTCCCATCCTCCAGCTAAACCCTTAAGCATTCACTATCATTTATTTTTGTAGGTCCCCCTTTTCTTACAAAGAATCATTTCATTTCTTTCTCGAGGATCCCTGGGAAAACCATTTGGAAGGTCTATATTTAGGATTTTATATTTTTAGCCAAAAAAAATCCCTCTGGGCCTTTAGCCCCTTCCTCCTATGAAATGAGGTACATGCCCTTCTTGCGTCACTAAAGTCAAAGGGCCTAGAATAGGACAGTATGATATGAGTGTATTGAACGCGAGGTGGTAAGTATGGATAGGAATGATATGATAAGCCCTCAAGGGACCCCTAGTCACAAACCTTCCCCAAAGGTTGTCCACTTACTAAGAAATCTATGACACTCACCAAGGTGAAACCGGTTCAAAAGGATAATTTCCAAGTAGGTGCTCTATAATCAAAAGTAGCTCAAATAAAACATGTTTAGATGCCTTGAATATCAGGGTGATTACCTGCCACAATACCTTACTTGTACCACATGGAGCAAGACCTGTATTCCTTCCAGAAGCTAGCTGGTGTGGTGGATGCATTGACAATGGATCAAAAAGTGGTGATAGAGCGGGCTTTCATATGTGCAAGTGGATAGTGTTGGTCATGTGGTCTCTCGACACTCCATATCTACAACCTAAGGGCCTTGATACATGATCTCCTTAGTTATCCCACAAAATGGGGTTAACAAGACTGAGGCTTTGTTCATGTATTGAAATTTTAATGGTTGAGATTATATGTGGAGTGGAGTGATTCCATATCAACAGTTTGTGTTAATTCAAATTTGACCTGCCAGATATTTGTATTGGACCACAATTCATTGAAGTCCATATCGTCGGAGGAAATCAGTTGGAGGAACTCAATAGAACAACAATGACCAACGACTGAGATCTATTTGAAGTGAAATAGATCAACGACTTTGGAAAGGACACGTGTAAGTTGGCGGACACACATGATAATTTCTTTCAACGACTATGGAGTGGACATGTGGCAGTTAGATCCATGACTATAAACAAGAAACATGACAGACACATGGCAGTTGGCAAAAAAAGACCAGGATTGCAGTGAATGAAGGAGATTATATCACGACCATTAATTGTTTTAGATGAACAATGTATAATTGAAAAAAGGGTACATACTATCGAAGTTAACAATTGGAACTCCTAACTCCGACCCTTCAGAGCACTTAAAATATGAAAGCCCGAAACCAATACTCCATTGAGCATTTTGGGTCGTCCATCGAGGAGGAGAACCAATGAATACGATTAATTGAAAATTAGACCTTGGCACATTTGAATAACTCCAATATATCAAAGTCCATAAATTTTGACCATTGGAGTTCTTGACACAAAGAAACTCCAAAGAAAGGGTCTGATGACAATCTTAGTACATGGTCACATCACGAGGTCACATGGAAATTATCCTTGGATTTAAACTCTTAATTTGCTAGCACTTGGTTACTATTTGAGGTCATATGTAGAATGGGCTTAGCTCCAAAAATTTAAAGGAGCTAGTGAATGGATTTTTGGCCACAAATATAACGCTTGGTCATGACATAGATTTAACATCTAGTTTTGAGGGATGAATAAAAGCATCGATAGTGGAATGGTGCATAACAAAAAATTCTAGTACTTTGTTAGAGGAGGATTTTGGGCCTGATTTTAGATATTGAAGCTACTAGAGTGTCATAGTTGCTAGAAAACTAAATTAAAAACTCTGCACATGTGGGAAAATGACCCGGTGGGTCATCATTTTTTGTATCAGAGCACAATTTTCCTCTAAAATTGGAAAAGGAAATATGCAAATTCAAAATTGCAAAAGGAATATCATAAAGATCAATGACAATGTACAAAGGATATAGGGTAATGGACAAAGTTTGAGCAGAAGAACTTTGAAACTGTAGAGTTGAGACCATTCTAACAAAGAAGCAAATGTTGAAGAAACATGATCTCAAAACAAATCTTGCAGGTATTGGTCAAATGTTTTATAGTTAACTCTCATGAAGATATATTTTTCATTTCAGGTAACAACAGAAGGAGAAAGGAATAATAGCAGTCATTATAGCCAAAGAAGATGTGACAGAGGAAGAGGGAGCAAGCGAAGCTCTCAAGTGAAGAAGCTTGTGGCAGAAATAACCCTACAACAAGGGATTTTGTAAACACTTCCAGCTGAGGATTAGAAGCAAGGAGAACAATAGCATTTATCTAAAGAATGTGAGTAGGTACATAAGCCAAAGAAGAGTAGAGAATGCTTATAAGGTTCTAGGAGACATAACCAAAAGGATACTAGAGGTCAAGCTCAGAGGAAATCTTGATGGGGTATTGAGTGGAAAGGTGTAGAGACTTGCTACAGAGGAAAGGCTTGATGCAATTCATAGTGAACAAGGAGAAGTTCACAAAAGGGAAGATATGGAGATGACTATTGATAGTCATGACATAGGTTCAAGAAGAAGCCAAAACCAAAGGGAATAGGATGCGAGAGAAGTTGGCAAAAATATGAGTCAAGAAGAGTTTGACAAATAATTTACCGAAGTAAAGGAAATACTCAATATAATTATGGAGCTGCTACAAGAAAGAAATGAAGACCAGATATGGGGTTGGAATGTGAAGAAGAAGGTCAAGTGTCCTATTTTACATTTTCTTATGAGGAAAATGATGCACAAAATGAATGTTTTTCTTAAAAAAGAGGAAAAGTTGAAGAAGGGGAAGAACAAGATGAGTTATTGGATGGAGGAAGAGAAAATCATAGGAGTTGAGTTTAGACAGAGGTCAATGACAGAATAGGGATTTCACATTTATGAACCAAATAAAGGATCATTCCTTGGAGAGGATGATGATGGAGATGTTGAAGGGAGACCTATTTAGA
The DNA here is from genome assembly GCA_009831015.1 of Picea engelmannii. NCBI lineage: Eukaryota > Viridiplantae > Streptophyta > Pinopsida > Pinales > Pinaceae > Picea > Picea engelmannii. The sequence continues at coordinate 329,120 of ML785003.1, forward strand.
GACTCATGGACTGTCAAGAAAGTTCAGATCAACATACGAGGATGATGTCAGAGGAATCAAATGAGACCATGGGGTATTATTTTTTAAAAACTAATTATTAGTGTGTGTTTGCAAGTGAACAAAACCAAGATTTTGTTAGGAAGGAGGAAGAGACAACATTGTCTCTTGAAGATGGTTAGGATCATGATCATTTTCAACAAAGTTGTGAAAAGTTTGAGAGATAGGAGAAAGAACTTGTCATACCAATGAACCATACCTTGATGTATCAAGAAGACAATCTTTAAGATGAAGGAATTGAAGAACAACATTTAGACACAATGCTGATGGATTTTGAAGAAGAACCAAGGTTTTTGGAATAATGGTTAGAGAAGCCTAAAGGAGAAGAAAACTGTTAAGAACCAAACATCAATATAGCATAGAAAAACCTCAAGAAAAGTACTCAACGCCTTGAAAAAGAGATAATATCAGATAATAAGCCTCTTCGAGGGGGCAACCTCCTTTTACC
>ML785003.1:335005-383040 GCA_009831015.1 Picea engelmannii
GGCCTAAAGCCGACATAAATAAAATAACATTACTAATCTAAATCACAACTAATGGCCTAAAGCCGACATAAATAAAATAACATTACTAATCTAATATGCCCCAATTAAGTGGTAATGAGCCAATATTAGGGCTTAACAAAAACTGCATCATAGTTATAGACACATAGCATCCAAGAATGCTTAGTTGCAATATGGTGAAGGGAGAAATTGAAGATCAAGACATAGGATTTTCTTGTTAAGATGGAATTTTTCTACATACATAACATAAATATGCATATCAAAGTATTGTCTTGAGAGGGATTAAATAAGATGAAAATAACCAGGAGATTGCCAAATATAACTCATGTACCAAAGGAAGAAACAAACTACCTATGTAATAAATACAAATATGGAGTGTTAACAATCATTCAAGAGTTGGAAAGGAAAATTGTGTATTGGAATGTGTTTATGTATTATGAAGGTGAGAATTCTGAAAGCAGCTAATCTTCTACACAAAGGCAAGAAAGTTGGAGACAACTTTTCTTGGAGACAACTAAGTGTCTCAAACACTTCTGGAGAAGTGTATGAAGAAGAATAGAGAAAAGTGAAGAATGGAAGAAACATCCTAAGAGAGGTTGAAGGTTTGGATGAGTATTCCCATGGGTTTAATGACATCAAAGGAATTGAGGCCAAGAAGTCAGAAGTAGCTATGTGGAGTCCATATGAAGGAAAAAACTAGTAAAGAACAAAGTTGGACATTTAGATAGATGGTCTCTAGAAGATGATGATGAGGAAGTCCATAAGGGGATACCATGGAATGACAAAGGCAACCAACCAAAAATTATAGTTGGTTGAAAGAGACTACATTAGCAGGGTGATTGGAATGCAATAGAGTAAACTATGGGATATTGGAAGATTGCAGATAACAATAATGCAACAACATAAGATATGGGATCCAATAGGACTTCAGAAAATGAAGACTCGTGATTATGAGATCATCAAAAATTTTAATCCTGGGTGTCTGATGAAGGAGAATGTTTCCTCCAGAAGAAACCTTTTTGACTAGACCTACGGGGTCTTTGATATACTAAGGGAGTGTGTTCCCTAAAATTGAAATTATTGTAATTTTCCATGTTTATTTGAGTTCTATAAGTCTTGTATAAGATAGGGTTTGTTAGAATGAAATTTATTTGAATGTAAAAAAAATTTCCTTGGTTTTAGCATATCTAGAAGGAATGGAGATCCTAGAGAGAACCTAGGGACAAAGAGAGATTTTAGGAGTGACTGAGGATATTGTGGATCTGAGAGATCTTGAGGTGGCTGCAGATTTTGTGGATCTGAATAGATTAGGAATTTTATTCTTCTTTGTATATTATTGTAAGCCTACAACCAATAAAAAGTGAGAGAGATAGAGAAACAAAGGACATAGGAAAGGTGTGAGTGAGGGACCAAGTGTGGCCAATAGGTTGAGTAGAGGCCAATCGAATGTAAATTAGGCCTAAAAGGTAAAATGCCTTGTGTAAATTATGTACAGATTCGTTAATAGATATGTGATTGTTTTATGGCTCTTTGTGTCACTATTGAAGTTGAATATCCTTTACATCATGTAAGTGTCTCTAGGTTGAACAATTGAAGTCCACATCAAACTCTGCAAAGTTTTGATTTCAGGTATCGGGTTTTAAATTGTATCAAAACCCTTAGTTCATAGGAAGAAGGATAGATTGTGATCCTTGATCATCGATCATTGAATGATCGGTGATCCAAAAATGATGAAAAATCAAGGTCAAGTGACAACGAAATGGAGTAGAATCAGGAATAAACAGAGTTTAATTTTCTACTATGTGTGCAGGTGAAGCAAGGGTCGAATCCATTCGAAGAATAGAATCTAAATTCCTTTGCAGTCGAGAAGAAACAATGATCATCCGATCAAGACACAGAATAAATCATGATCATTGATTTATCTGACTGAGACTTTGTTCATGTATTGAAATTTTAATGACTGAGATTAGATCTGGAGTGGGGCGTTTCCATATTGATGGTCTACGTTAATTCATAGTTGACCTTCCAAAGCTTTGTATCAGAACACAATTCATTGGATTCCATATCATCGAAGGATGTCAACTTGGGGAACTTGATAGAACAACATTGATCAACGACTGAGATCTATTCAGAGTGAAATAGATCAACAAATCTGGAAAGGACATGTGTCAGTTCGAGGAGACACATGGATGTTTCCATCAATGGATGTGAAGTGGACATGTGGTAGTTGGATCCATGACTATAAAAAATACACGTGACAGGCACATGGTAGTTTACTGACAAAGACCAGGATTACAACGAACAAAGGAGATTAGATAATGACCATTGATTTTTTTATATCGACGGTGTAGAATTGAAAAAGGGGTTGAGTTCATCATATTTAACCATCAGAATTCCTGAGACCCTTCAGACCACTTAACCTATGAAATCCTTGACACCAATACTCCAATGACCATTTTGGTTCATCCATCAGGGAGTAGAACCAAGGAATACAATTAACTACATATCAGTCCTTGGCACATTTGAATAACTCCAATCTATTAGAGTCCATAAAATTTGACCATTAGATTTATTGACATAAAGACACTCTAAAGAAAGGGTATGATGATGATCTTAGCACCTAGTCACAGAACAAGGTCACATGGAAATTAGCCTTGGATTTAAGCACTTTACTTGCTAGTGCCTAGTCACTTTTTGAGATCATAAGTAGAAGGGCCTTAGCTCCAAAAAGTTAAAGAAGATAGAGAATGGATTTTTGGCCATGGATATAATGCTTTTTCATGACAGAGAATTAGCACCTGGTTTTGAGTGATGAATAAAAACACCGATAGTGGACTGGTGCATAGCAGAGAATTCCAGTACTCTATTAGAGAAATATTTTGGGCCCGATTGTAGAAGATTGAAGAAACTAGAGTGTTGTAGTTGCTATCATAGTAGATTAAAAATGTTCACCTATTGGAAAATGACCTGGTGGGTCATCACTTACAAACCTCAAAATCAAATTCCATTGATTTTTTTGAGTCTATATACCCAAAACATTTCAGGTAGACCCTTTTGGCATTCAAAATTTTCACTTGCAGTATCACCAAAAATGTTTGGAAAGTGTCTTAGAAGCTAGAGTATGGATTTTACAAGGATAGTTGCTTCACCATAATCAAATTTTTTCCATGCATATTTTATCCTTCTTATATGAGATTTGATCTGAATGTTTTATGTTGTCAAAATTTTGATCCATGAATCAAATTTAATCTATGAAGGATGCATCTAGGCTCCAACGACAACTATGGGGAAACACATGGTAAAATTGTCACTTTGACCAAAAAATCATCTGCAAGACTCCTTATAGTGACAAATAATACATACGTTAGGATTAGACAAAGATGGAAATAAAATTTATGCTTGTGGCTTTATCCCTTTCCTTGATTTATTTTCTTAATGGGAACCATTTTCACCATGTTTGATATTTCACTTATAGAAGCAATATTGTGAACCCTATGATGCAATTGCATGGGTTTCAAGGTCATGATGTATCATTGTTAGACACAACTTGATGTTGCAACCATATTATTTAAATCCCAATTCATCATTGATTCACGTCATTATTAAGAAGTTGTGCCACTAAGCACTTTCATGTTTATTAATTGGCCACATCACTCTTTGTACAATTTCTTCTCATTTGTCAAATGGATATGATCTTAGTTTATCTTTCAATGTAATTGGCCACATCACTCTTTGTACAATTACAATTTCAATGTAATTATGTTTTATTAATTGGCCACATCACTCTTTTTACAATTTCATCTCATTTGTCAAAGGGATATGATCTTAGTTTATATTTCAATGTCACCTATGAAAATTAATCATGATACCTACACACAAGGACATGAAAACATATTAAACCTTTAAGTCATGCAATCCATCAAGCAATTACTTGTGTTATTGAACCAAGACACTTTCATGTGCAACCAAAGTCATGCAAAAGGAATGCAAATGAAAATAAAAGTGTATGTAACACAATGTGAGTGAAATCATCATCAATGCATAAACAAGATTCCTTTAAATGCAATTAGTCAAGATCAAGACGTGACTTAAGCTTGACTATGTATTCAATCACAAGGGAAAGTTAATCGTGCATTATGTTAAATCATCTTTTGCACTTCAAAGATATTTATCAAGGTAATATAAGTTGAGAATAGACTTTTGAGACCAAATTTAACACAAAAATTTAAAAATAGGGGGGGTCCCAAGTATGTTGACTTGGGACTAGTTGAAGGTTCCATAAGGCCATAATGTTTTAGGAGGTCATTATTTCATGGGTTGTAGGGGGTTGAGGGTTATAGTGCATTAGGGGGTTAGTGTTTTTGAGATCACAGTGTCTTAGGGGTTGATTTTATCATAGTCCATAGGGATTATGGGTTATATGTGTTTTAGGTCATAATGATTAGGTGTTATAATGCAATATGGGGTTAGTGTGTTTAGGGACATAGTGTTTTAGGGAGTCATTATTTAAATCACTATAATAATTAGATGGTATAATGTGTGTGGGAACCTCTTGGTTAGATGTTTTCGTGTGATACGAGGCTAGAAGGTTAGAGGTCAAATTATGTTAGGAGGTGATTGTGTTAAGGGTCATATCCATAATGGTTTAGGTTATCATGTATTAGGGGGTTACTTTGTTTGAGGTCATAGTGTTTTAGGGGTAATAGAGGTATAATGTGTTTCAAGTCATAATTGTTATGTGTTGTTGTCCCTCGACCAAGTTTTGAGGAAAATTTGGTCATCTTTGGCCCACTTTTGGACTTTGACACGTTGTTTGAAGAAGGAGCACCCAGGCGGAGCTGAGATCGTGGATCTCGTCCATTTTTTAGGGTTATGTGGACCCAATAAGGGGTTCTCTAGGGTTTTGTAACGGGTTTATGGGATGTTGGACCATGGGTTTCCCCCAGGTTTAGGCCCCATTGCAAGATTTGTAAAATATAAATAAAGAAGAATGTATTGTAGAAGTAGCTAAGTCCAAGTAGTTCAAGTTGCTTTGTGCAAAGGAATGTATATGGTTGAGGCTTGGTGCTCGACTGTGATATTGTAGAAGGTTCTAAGTGTCGTGAGAAGATATTTTGGCTCTGTACAATTGACCTAGTTTTGGAAAGAGGATCTAGTGCTTAGTGCGCAGATCTCTTGTCTGGTGCGAAGTTTGACTCTGTGGCTTAGTGCACGGGAGTTACTGAGTGTATTATATTGGCGAATAATAAGGAGGCAAAACAGTTTGTGGACATAGCCCCACCCTGGGTTGAACCACGTATATCTAGTGTCTCTTGGTTTTCTTTGTGCTGTGTTATTTCTGTTATGAATCTGCTTAGTTCTTTGATTATGATATGTAATAGATAGATTTTTTTTTCTTAAGTACTTTAATTATGTTAAGGGAACATGAGTGCTAGATCTAACTTATAATTCTAAGTGCTACGTGTTAAGTGCTCAAGGTATACAAGCATTTTTTGTTACTGCGTCAATCTATCTTTTATTAGGCTATGTGGTGTTAATAGGGTTAATAAAATAATGCATGTCACTACCTAAGTGCTAAAAGAATATTCTACGAGGTGCTCCTATCACAGATTTATGTCCCAGCCTGGTTATAGACACCTGCATCATGTAACCCCCCCCCATCTTCTCCTACCTCGGGTGAGACTCTTCCTGCTTCGCAGGTGTTGCCGAAAGGGGCGATAGTCAGGGTTTTGTTGGTGCATTGTTAAGCATTTAACCCTGGGTCTACCCCTGTGCCAACAAATAGTTCCATTGTCGGGATCTAAAACTGTGCTTGTCGGGAACTGAAGTAAAGAAAAAGAGAAGCTTTGTACATAGGTCTGTTGTTGAAGTGCGTAGTAATCTACTTGGCTTGCAAAGCTTTGTGCCAAGAAAGTAAGTTGATCTAAAGAAAAGAGGTAAGATTCTAAAGAGGTAAGCTTTGTGCTTTGGTAAGAGAAAGATAAGTGAAATTTTTTGTTTTGAAAGCATCAATTTAAGTATGTTTAATAGATTTTGTCCTAGTCTAAAGGCTAGGGAGCAGTTGAAAGAAAGCATTGATTTGAGTAAATTTAATGGAAATGAAGAAAGATATGTTATTCTTATGCATAGAAAGAGTTTTTGGACTGATAAGTGTATGCAAGAACCTAAAAATATTTTTTGCAAAATGCAGGTCCAACACTATGATCCTAGGGGAAGTGCACAGTACATAAAAGGTTGGGGAACATTTAAGAGAAAAAGAGGATTGAATTTGTGTTGTAATTGTAGAAGGTCGGGACATATTGCTAAGGAATGTCTTAGAGGAGGCCCTATTTGTCTTTGTTATAAGGTTGTTGGTCATCAGGTTGAGGATTGTCCAAGGATTATTGCTAAAGTTGAAAGAATGGGCATAAGACAAGAAAACTATGAAGAAAGTCAAGAGACTAAGGGCATGCTAGAAAGTCATAAAGAGAAAGTGTCAGAGGAATTTCAGACTACGTTGTTACAGTTGAAAGAAACGATGGATGTTCATAAAGATGTCAGTTTAACAGAAAGAATGAGAACAAAACAACACATAAGTGAAAGAATAAAAGACTTCGACATAGATTGTATAGTCTTGGATGAAGAAACACAAGTGAATATTATGACAAAAGAAACTTGGGAAGTTTTGGGAAAGGCTACTGTAGTACCTTCTTTAGGAAGGATAGGCTTGTTTAAGGGAAAGATGATTGTTGCACCTCTTTCGTCACCTTAGTGAGCAAAATAGAGGTGCTTGCAAGCTCAGTTGGGTCTGTTGAGCAAGACAGCTGCAAGGAAAAGGGTTAGAAAAAGAAATAGAAAATAACAACTAAGAATTAGACTAAGAAATGAAATAACAACTAAATTTATAAGCATAGGGACATAGAGACAAAAAGAACAATGAGACCCATATCACCAATGATAAGGCTGATATTAGTGAAAGAAAACACCGAGAAGCAAGGGGACTATGAGTCCCTTCTTCCTCCAAGGGAGGGCTCTTGGACCCCCACAAGTAAGCTCTTCTTACAACAAATAAAAATGAAAATGGTGAAAGAACTCTTTGCTAATCCACTCAAGGGGTGAGATGGATTGCCCAATGCAATGATGCAAATATACTCTTGGCAAGGATAGAGTCCTCAAGAGAATAATGGAAACATAACTTTTCTTTGAATTCCTTGAAAAATGAAGTGTATCCATCGTCTTTTTATAGCATTTCTTTGAGCTATTGTTCAACTAGTTTGTAGTGTGTAAAGAGGCTAATTAGGGAATTTCTAGGTCTTTGACCAACCATCCAGTCGAATCCAGTCCAGATTTGAGTGTCAAATCGTCTTGGGAGTTGAACCATAAGTGGGTGGGAGGCCAACCACTCTCATAAATGCATCATTTCTCAGGTGCGTGGATTTTTGCAATAACAGTCACGCATCGTGCGCATGTGCGCGAGTTCTACATTCCTGTTTCACACATGTGCACGCGCGCCCAGTGTCTTCATAGCACCCTTCAATTTTTCACTATTTTGTATAGTTTTTTACCCTTTATGAATGATTTGGTGTTAATTCAGGTCCATGGATGACTTCATAACTGTTTGACGATGCTGAATTCTTGTAACCATGTGCAGAAGAAATTTCAGTGATAACAGATGCCCCCTGATGGATGAGGTTAGGAGCATACGTATAGCCGAAATCCATCAATGTTTATTCTACTGAGAGTGTTGTTGTAAGAGAGAGCAATAGTGGGATCGTCGAGAGTGATCCATTGGAGGGAAAAAGGAACCGGTAGAACCCAACCTTCCATGAGGTGTGTAAAAAAGAAAACTGTGTACAAACGAGGTGGGCATGCCCCATGCTCGTGTCATGTAACTCAAAAAAGAGGAATGAAGTGTTGGTGTAGACAACTGCAGCGTCCTCGGGGGTGGTCGTGATAAAGGCAGAAGAAAATTTTGTTGATGAACATACTATGAATAGTAGGTAGTGACCGTGGTAATAAGTATCATCGATTCTGTGGGCATTGATAGCCCAACCAAGTTTAGAGGTCTTCGACAAGTAAAAGAAATAACTGCAATAGTTGCAAAGTAAGACCCACCGTAACATGAGAAAGTTTTGACGTCGAATGTTATGGGGGTCAATGATAGCAAGAAGCAATTGTGTTTCACCCTGTGTCATCCAAGATCTCTCATGGGGTGGGTAATGAGAATCAGGATACTGTCGTCCTTCTGGAAAACTGTGCTAATGTCGACAAAAAGGGGGACGTGACTCCCAGAAGCAAATGGCTTCGTGAAATCTACTAGGTGAGGTTAGGAAGTGGAGGAGGTACATGAACAAATTCAAGATGTAGGAAGACTCAAGACTGCCCTTGGTTGGAGTATATGTGAGATAAAAGTGGCCGCAACCATTCAACGAGGTCAAGTGTCAGGGGGACGACAAGACAGGGGATAAGTTGTGCCAGAGGTGGGACAAGGTGAACAAACTCAGAGGGCAGAGGTAAGTGGCATGTGGGGTACTCTGAAGATATGGACAATGTCGGCAAGGGTGGATGATAAGTAGTGCCCCAACCAAGGGTGACATGGGTTGCGTTTGGCCAAAAAGGAAAGAAGGTCGTCAAAGGTGACGACAAAAAGGTAATGTAACGACTGGAAACAAAGGCGTTTTTACAATAAATAATGAATAATTGGGGAGAAGTGTACAAATACAGAAACGGGTGCCCCAGTGTGATATGGTTGTCCCGGGTAGGGCATAATTTGCTCGGAGAACTGATGGAGGGTGGGGGCCCCATGGGTGGGTTTCTGTATGAGGTAGGTGAAATGAAGGGAGATTTGTAGATGGGAAAACATATTGTGGATGAAATGGAGGGTTCATGCTACTGCGGAGGTGAAGCCCAAAAATAGAATCGTGGAGAGATAATATGGGAGTCCATTGGGAAAGCTAGAAAAATGAGAAGAAGGAGTATGTGGTTGATTTGCGACATGATGTAAGACTATCGGGACTCCCATCCCTAAAGGGTTTTGAAAAACAACATGAGTGTCAAAAGTGCAAAAGGGTGCTATGAATGGGACAACTCATGTGGGTAAGAGTGATACCAGGTGATAGTACTGAAGATGCAAATGGAGGTGTGGGTACTGCAGAGCCGGAAATGGGGATCCTAGAGGCAAATGTCAGAGGGTGTGACTGGAAATGTAAGTGAGATTCAAAGTGAATGACTACATGACAGTGCTAAGTATATACCTGAAGAGGTTGTGTCGATGTATGATGACCAAGTACCTGCACACATGAAAACCAAATACACGACGTGAACAATATCTGAAGAGAATTGAATATATGAGCATGTATTTGATAAGTGTAAATATGAGCATGTGTACCTGATCAAGGTATGGAAAATGGCGTCCTGAGGGCTCAGGATGAAAAGAGGCCTAGGGACTGTCGTGATGTAGATCATGGGATGTTGATCCCGTGGCTAAAGATGGATCGAGAAATGGATGCCTAGAGCTTCCGGAATGGTGAGTGGAAGTTTGGAAAAAAGGCCTATATATAGTTGTAGGGCCCACATTGCCACCTCATTTGTACTTGCTGCTATAGTGATTGGACAAGAATCATTCAGAGGAGATTGTGAGATTATGGGAGGACGAGGCATCCGATCGAGGACCCGCAAGCTTCAAGCTAGTGGTCTGATCATCCTGCATAGAATTAGGGTTTCATTTTTTGGGTAGGGGTTGTACAGAGGGCCGTACAGGGGGCGTTTATGGGTGTGGGCCACACGTGCAAGAGCGATCCGGTATTAGGTGCGCATACGTGCATGCCTACCCACCGGATAGGCACGCATGGGAGCGCCGGTAAGGGGGTAGAGAGCGCGCACTATGTGCGCGCCTGTAGAGTGAACAGGCACGCCTGAGAGCATGCCTGTGTAGTGAACAGGTGTGCACATGTGCGCGCCTATGTAGTGAACAGGCGTGCACACATGCGCGCCTGTGAGGTGTACAGGCGCGCATGTGTGCACGCCTGTGGGTTAAACAACCGCGCCATGGAGGCAAGGTTGATAGGTGTAAAACGTGTCTTTTTGATGTTGTTGATTGTCCATGTGGCCGACTTAGGACGGTTTTATGTGTTGCAGGTGAGCTTTGTGCATGATGCCTATTGGTTGGCGAGAACGGGATTGGTCCCAGCTACGAGACGTCGTGGCTATTGAGGAGCCAGGTGTACGTGCGACTTTGGCAGCCTGTGGGTTGCTGAAGTTCTTTGAGTGCCCATTGATATGGGTGCAGGAGTATCTCGTGCAGTTTCTTATCTAGATGTGGAGTCCAGGCCTACACTGCTTCATAGTGCGGGGAGAGCAGATTCCCTTCACTGCGGTGGAGGATGTATATTTTTTGACTGGGCTCCCATTTCAGGGAGTGCCCCTACCGGCGGAGCCGGTGTTACCGAGGGATACGCTGCTAGTGACGGTGGGCCGGAGATATTGTTCGGGGCCGAACTTTATGTCCGACATAGTCGTGAGCATTAGGGCGATGGATGCCCTAGCGCATCACTGTATAGCAGCAATGATTGTGAGGGTTTATGGTTCACTGGCAACGCAATGAATCAGTGGTGGCCAGCTGATGGTGATGGAGAGAGTGTTGGCCAGTGAGCGCTTCGCCTGGGGGCTTACACTGCATGCCAGGATGGTAGGGCAGCTGGACCACTGTCAGTCCACGGATACGAGAGAGTTTTCCTTCGGGCCCATCCTGGTGGCCTAGTTTCTGGAGAGGGTGTCGATGTTGCACGCTAGGATTCTATTGGGTTCGCCAGGGGCACGAGAGCCGTGACTGAGGCAGTGGTCGACTGTGTTGCTTCGCCATGGTGGTGGTGAGGGTGGCCATGTCTTTACTGCAGAGGTGGCGCAGGTATGGCGACAGATGTCACAGGTGATATTGCGGTACCCCTATGCCAGGGTTGACTTCCGGGAGGATCCGGACATGGTGCTACCTCCAGGGGAGGTGTTTGACTTCTGAGGTATGTTGATGATGTTGATATGTATTTTTTTTGTGTTTTGAGATAACATGCCATATTTATATGATATAGATGTTGATGCTATCTATTGCTTGTTTGTATGTGCAGATGTGGGACCTCGCAGGCGCGAGGTGGAGTTGCAGAGAGCGTCGGCTCGTCAGGAGCCGGAGAGACTGCCACAAGGAGAGAGATGTCAGCATGAGGATGCTACGGTGCGACCAGCTGATCCGGAGAGGGTAGCGAGGAGACGTCGGTTTGATGACCCTGGTGCTGGGCCATCACATGTTCCTCTGGCGGCTGTCGGAGTAGATTTTGAGGACATACGCCATCGCCTTGAGGTAGTATTATAGGATGTGCCTGAGGGCATGTGGTCTCGCATCTAGGATGAGGGTATCCTGGAGCAGTGTGTGGGATTTTCGGTGCCATGGCGGGCCGTAGTATGACGAGCAGCAGTGGCTGGTGTTGCGATGACCGGACGACTCCCGTCGGGGTAGGAGGGACCGGTAGGGGGTGGACCACCATCGCCTGAGGGAGGGGCAGGTAGGGGATGGACCACCACCGCCTAAGGGAGGGGCAGGTGGTGGTGGGCCGCCACCGCCTGGGGGAGGGGCAAGCGATGGTGCTCTAGAGGCACCGTGAGTGGTGCTCTATGTATTGATGTATTTTTTTGTATATAGGCTGGTGAGCCCATTTTGTACCGAGGTGCTTCATTGACCTGCGGATAGTTGTATTTTTGTATGTAAACATTTGGATGGCACTGTGGACCTTTCGATATATACATGAGTATACATTTTGAGATCTATGTGGTGTTTACATGTGTTTTGTTAATGTATTGATGATGTCTAATCTATATATGCGATGACAGGTTGTTGATATGTTTATGTATGTGTAGAGGTAGCTTGATGTGATATATGCCAGTCTAACACAATATTAGCTAGGTTATCCGTAATTTGATTCAATTGTCTTGGAATATGTGTAAATGTCATGGAATCAAAATGTCGAGATAAAAGTCTAACCTGCAGGTATTTGCGAAAGAGGCAAGGATCGCGAATGCGGTACACATTGTTGAGCTGGAGAACGACTAGTTGAGAGTCGAGAAAGACACTAAGGTGATGAATACGATGATGTTGGGCATCGGCCAGGAGGTCGATGACGACAGTGTATTCGGCTTGGTTGTTGGTCACTAAACCCAAACATATGCCGCTTGAATGGAGCATTTCATGTGAGGGGGTGTAGAGAGACCAAGCGGCCGAAGCGAGATTTTGTGTCCAATGGTTGGCGCCGTCGGCGTAACCGATGTGGTAGGCTGGTGGAGGAAGCATCTGTCAATAGCACAAATGATAGTTTAGACGTGAGGGATGGAAAAAAGATTAAAAACACTATAAAAGAAATAACCTAAAGTAGAATGACTACGTTTAAGCATAAAATTTCTTTAAATACAACCCGTTGACGGGTTCTTTGAGAGAGAGGCCTTCGGGGGAGGCCAGGATGTATGCGCCTTTGGTGAGGCAATGTTGGATAATGTATGGGCCATGCCATAGTGACTCGAATTTTCCATGGCCAAAGGTATCATGAGAGATATCGTAAGCTAGGACGAGGTCGCCTTCATGAAATGAGTGAAGGTTGACATGTCGATCAAAGGTAGCCTTGGATCATTTTTTAGCTACCTCGTTGTTCTGTAATGAAGGTCGACGATCTTCATCCAGAGACTCTAAGTTCAACAAGCGCTTCTCCATTGGAGCAGTGTCGGGTAATAGCTCAATTGCAGTGCATAAAGTGGGAATTTTGCACTCGATGGGAAGAGTGGCCTCAACCCCATGGACTAGATGAAAGGGTGTGAAACCAGTAGCTATTTTTACAGCCATACGGTAAGCCCATAGCGTAGAAAATAACATATGATGCCAATTGGTTTTATGTTTATTAACCGTGCACTGTAACATGGTCTTGAGGACCTTGTTAACTACTTCAACCCGTCTGTTAGACTGAGGGTAATATGGTGAGGAAAAATCGTGAGAGAATCCTAACCGAGATGATATTTCGATGAATATCTCATTCTCGAAGTGTTTCCTGTGATCGGAAATGAGTTGGAGTGGTACTCCAAAGTGAGATATGATGTAGTTAAAGAAAAAACGCACTGCGGTGTCAGTGGTGTTGTTGAAGGTGAGCATAGCTTCTGCCCATTTGGTGAAGTAATCGACAGTGACAACAATGTATTTGTGACCATTGCTGGAGGGGGGATTACAAGTCATGAAGTCGATGCCCCATTTACAAAAAGGGTTGGCAGTGATGACGGGATGAAGAAGAGCAGGGGGAGCTCGGGCTTTATTGGTGTAAAGCTGACATTGCTCACATCGTTTCATGGTGTGAATGCAATCGTGAAACAAGGTAGGCCAAAAGTAACCTGCTCGGATAATCTTCTGAGCAATGGATATGCCCGAAAGATGGCCCCCACATGCACCGCTGTGGTAGTCATTTAAGACTCTATCGGCCTCGTCAATAGTCAGGCATCGACGAAGAATGGTGTCGACTCCCCATCGATATAGGATGTCTCCGATGAGGAGGTAGAGGGGGGCCTGATGGCGAATACGACGACGATCATCTCGTGAAAGGTGGTTACCGAACTTTTGAGTTCGAAGGTAGATGAGGAGGTCGTCGTACCAAGGATCATCCGAAGTGATGTAAAAGAGGTGTTCGTCGGGAAAGTCAGTGTTGACTGGGGTACTGGTGGTGTTAGAGGGGAGGGTTGTGACAAGTTCGGCGAGAACGAGGGCCTTCTTACTCTTGGGTGTTGAGAACTCTAGGTCGTACTCCTGAAGGATTATGATCCATCGAGAAAATTTGTCGTTAACTTGCCGACGACTGAGCAAGTACTGCATAGGGTTGGAATCTGTTACGACCTTGGTTGTGCGAAGCAGAATGTAGTGGCGCAGTTTCTAGACTGCGAGGACGCCTGCAAGAGCAAGTTTCTCTTCGTGTTTATGCTTCAAGGGTGGCCCTAAGAGGTTTTTACTAACATAATAAATGACATGCTCACGATTTTCATCACCTAACTGGATGAGAACTCCTACTACTGACACAGTTGATGCTGATACGTAGAGGATATAGTCACGATTGTAGTCAGGTGCACTAATTAAAGGAACATTGGATAGCGTCATTTTAAGATCGTCAAATGACTGTTGGGCATGGTCATCCCAGTGAAATGGTATGTCATGATGTAGTAAGCGAAGGAAACCGTGTGCGCATATGGCATAGTCTATGACAAACCATCGTAGAAAGTTAGCTTTGCCTTGTAGGCTCTGAAGTTGACGTAAATTCCGGGGACGTGGAATTTCAGTGATAGCTTGGACTTTGAGGGGGTCCATGGTAATACTGCTTTGGGAAACAATAAAGCCGAGGAGGCGCCTTGCGGTGACACAGAACATGCACTTGAGAGGATTCAAGCGGATGTTGTACTGACGACACCGTTGAAAGATGATTCATAAATCATCAAGATGTTGGGTGCGTTTCTTGGATCGAGTTGTGAGGTTGTCCAAGTAGGCAAGGATGATATGAGCCAGATCGTGAAAGATGTATGTCATATCCCATTGGAAAGTTGTGGCAGAATTCTTTAAGACAAAAGGCATGACACGATATGAAAAAGTACCCCAAGGGGTAGTGAATGTGGTTTTATACTGATCGGCGGGGTAAATTTGAATTTGATTATAACCAGAGAATCCATACATAAAGGATAGAGCCTCGTGGCCTGCGCAGTCGCCGATAATTTTATCGATGAAAGGCGTTGGAAAGTTGTCTTTGGGACATGCGTGATTGAGATCGCGAAAGTTTGTGCAAACGTGGATAGTGCCCTATTTTTTGTTAACGGGTATAGGGTTGGAAACCCATGATGTATAGGCGATGGGGTAAATGAACCCGGTAGCGCGTAATTTGTCAATTTTGGCTTTGATGGCCGCTGCTTTGGATGGGTGTAGCGGTCGTTGTTTTTGATGAACTAGTGTAATGTCGGGCCAGCTGTCGATGTGATGTTTGACGATAGAGGGATCGAGACCAGGCATTTTCATGTATGACCAGGCAAAAATATCCCGATATTCCTGGAAGAGGGCTTTATAGGCAGTGATTTCCTTAGGAGTGCAAGAAACTCCAATGGTGATTTCCTCGACGATGCCATTTTTAATGGAAATGTTGATTTTAATGGTTGGGGAAATGTTGGCCATGTTTCCTTCTTCAAAAGCATCAGGGGCAGGAATGGGGTTTTTGAACCAGTCGATAGGCCCTGATGGGATAAAATCCTTAGTTTCAGCCACGTAGATGGGGTGTTGGTTAGGAGGCGTGGAGGCTTCCTGTGGAAAGAAGAGTGCGCGGTGGTGCAGCGCATCCCAGGGATAGTCAGGGTAGTTTAACTCTTTGAGTATTTCTTCGTTGCAGTGGAAGTGACGGGAATACAAGGAGTCATGAGGAGTGATGTTGGTGATTGTTGTTGTGTGGTTTCCCCCTGGTGAGGAAGAAGCAAGGGGAACAACGCTAGGAGATGGTGAGGGTTTGCTCGACATAAACCAGATATTGAAGTACTGAGGAGTACCCGTGGTAGTTGGGTGTAAAATGGTCGTGGGGGAATGAGCAGGAGAGTTGGGGGGATTGGGGGGTGAATCCTCAGACAAGTCATCTAAGAACCATGGAGGCATTGGAAGGGCCTCGGGTTCGGGAGAAATGACATGAAGAGCCTCTAGTGACAAGGTAATGTCAACTATCGACTCTGCGGGTCGTTGAAGCAGGGTCAATTGGCGTTGCCTGTATTCAAGGATCATAGGACACTGGTATGTA
Source organism: Picea engelmannii (assembly GCA_009831015.1). Taxonomy (NCBI): domain Eukaryota; kingdom Viridiplantae; phylum Streptophyta; class Pinopsida; order Pinales; family Pinaceae; genus Picea; species Picea engelmannii. The sequence goes on from ML785003.1 coordinate 350,833, forward strand.
AAATGATCTAATGAGTCGCATAGAGAGCAAGGGCGTCTCATATGTTCATTGACTGAAGTGGTGACATAACAGATGTTAGTGATATTTGTTAAGGAGGACGTAGCAGGATTGGGGTTTCTCTGGAAGCTTTGGCGTACTGCAGCTAATGTCTATCGAAAGTGTGGCAGTGCTGGGAAATGGTGGGTATAATGGCCATATTCTGAACATATAGCGCAAGCGAATTTGGTCCGCAACCCTTTACTACTGGAATGGGGGGTGGTAGTGGTAGTACTGACGATAGTGGCAAGTGTTGGGGGAGTTTGATTGAGTGGAATCAAATTCCGTAACTCTGGTAGAGATGGGCAGTTGTTGGTTTGGTGTCCCTCTTTCTCACATAGTGTGCAAGGAGGTTGGATGCATGGAGGAAGTGGAGTTGTGGGCTCCTTCTTCTTTCTCCTGCCCCCAGCTGTGGCATGGGGGTTAGTGAGTGGGGGTGTAGGGGGTATGGTGGGAGTAAGTATGGTAATCGTCATGGGGATTCCTTCTGTTTGGGGGGGAAGGGATGGTCGAGGGACCATCTCTGGTGGGTGTAAATACCAAACTGGAATTGCTAACACCATATTAGGTAGGGTGAGCATTGCGGCTACTTAGAAATCTTTGATGCCTGGTGTAGGGTAAAAGAAGGGAATTTGGGTGATGGTTTGGGGAACTGTCTCCCAAACTAGAATATGTCCTCGGGGATAGGTGGAATCATGGACTGGTGGGGTCGATGAGTGTGTAGGAGGTTCTTGAGGGGGGGTTTCTACGACTAGTGGGACGTCAGATATGGTAGACGCCTCTGTAGGAGGAAGGGTATCCTCTGTGTGAGTTCTGTTAGATGATACGATGCATACTTGATTGGAAGGATGAAGGAGTAGTGGTGCTCCATGGTAAGTTCCTAACAATGATGGATCTTTGGAAATTCCAGGACCCATCTCGATGAGTGGGCATGCGTTGTGGCTCGTGCGGATGAGAGGAAGAATGTTATCAATGTTGGAAGATGGATTAGGCTCGTAATGTGAGACTTGTTCAATAGTAACGATCTTCCCATTGTGAGGGAACATCATTGTCCGAAAGACGGAAGATGCCACTGCCTTCATAGCATACATGTAGCTACGACCGAATAGGATATTATAATCGAGTGGGGTGTCGATAACTTTGATGTCAATGAGAATAGTCTTGCCCCCAAGTTCGACGGGGACATTTTGGAAGATCCCTTCAGGAGACGATGGTCGTCCGTCATAAGCTCATAAGGTGATGGCAGAGGGTATGAGTTCGAGGGAACCAAGTTTCTTCCATACAGTTTTGGACATAATGCATGTAGATGCACCTTCATCGATGATACACCGATGAATTGTGATGTTCCGTATTTTTACTGGTATTTGAAAAGCGATCAAGGTGGGAAGGCGAGGTTCTCCACTGTCAAGATCAAAGGTAATGAGTTGGGTATCTGCAGGGTCGACTGCCCCTAAGGAGGAAAGTAATGATTTCCACTGAGTGGGACAAGTCTGGAGGACCTTCAAAACTGACATGGAAGCCGGGGATTGTGCTAAGTCGTCTACCAAACTATAGTTATGAGCTGCCCTAGCCTGTGGGTTGTGGACATTCCTATGCAATGGGATGCGAGGGATGTGAAGAGGTGGCTCAGTGGTAGGGAGAGGAATCACCAATGGGGGTACCATCGGTGCAGGGTTTGTCTCTGGAGGGATGGGAGGAGACTCAGCGGGTGCATGATACTGTCGATTACGTGTTTGTAGAAGGATTTCTTCCTCACTAGTGAGGAGAATTGTGTGATCTGCTGGATTGTTTGGGTTGAGGTATTGTCCCACCTGAGGTGGGGAATGCTGTGGGTCATGTTGGGTGTTTATCACAACTTGATGTGGAATAGTATTCTGCAGCATGGAAGGAGGGGGTTTTTTCACGTATTGTTGTGGTGCCTACTGAGGGGCAGGCGGTGCTGGAGGATGGGGAAGACTACCAGAGTCTTTCAACCATTTGAAATCAATAATTTTGGGGAAATGATGAGTGTAATGGCCGAACTCACCACAAACGGAACAAGGGAAGTTGGTTTTAACATTATTGTTATTTCTCCCTTGGCGCCTATTATTATTACCCCCCTGGGGGTTTTGATTCCCTTGGTTCTGGTTGCCCCCAATGGGTTGGTTCTATTGGGGTTGATTCCCACCTTGACCTGCGTTGTTGTTGTTCCTATTTCGTCCTTTCTTTTTGGCATTGTTCGACGGATGGGTCGGATTGGCCATATTCAGCTGTTTGAAATTTTGGTATTGCTGAACGATAGAGGGTTGAACAAAATTCACCCCCGCATGAGGATGTGGGGGAGCCATGGGTTGTGGGGTACCAGGAAATGGGAAGTATGGATTCTGTGGCGGTAATGATCCATAAGGTACATAGGAAGGCGTAGTGCTTTCGCTAGTACTATAAGCTGAGGTAGAGGGGGTACCAGAGCTCGGTTGAATAGGTGGATGTATGGGGGGTGCCGACGGTGGTCCACTAATGGGTGGAGGTATAGAAATAGGGTATGGTTGTTGATAAGGGGGTGGGGGGTAATAAGAAGTGCTCCCGTATGCTGGCGGGTATTGAGGTGGTCCATACATCGGTGGTGGTTGGGGTTGTGGACCGTGGTGAGTGCTGGTACCAATCAGTCCGTCTGCTAAATGAGACATCCCAGGTTTGTCTTGGCCAAATGGCATAGGTTTTGGAAGATCAAGAAGTACAGTGTATAAGTACCCTGACTGTGCATAGATGAGGTCATATTGTTGAGCCTTACTGATGGCTTCCTCTTCAGATTGAGGGAAGGTGGAAGCTACATCCTTACTGAGGAGAGAGACAAGTGATCTAAGAAACCAGTCGAGACACTATTGCTTGGTGGTTTCTGCTTTGCACAAACTATGTCTCCTACGCCACTCGTGAATGTGATCAGCGATATGTGTGGCTAAGGTTTGTTTGAAATTATAAATTAGTTCTAGACCATTGTCGTGGCGGATTGGTAATTGGAAGAAGGTCAAGAATTCTTTGGCCAAGGACTCAAAAGTCGCATGGGACCCTGATTTTTCTTCTACATACCATTTGGCCGATGGGCCAGTGAGTGTGCGTTGAAATAATCGTAGTCTGATGGAATCATCCATAATGCTATTGGAAGAGAACCATAGGTGAAAGGTCATGACATGGTTGGCAGGGTCGTCGCCTGCTTTTCCTTCAAACTTGGGTATGTCTGAAGGTAGTTTGGTGGGCATTGTAGGCCATGTGGGAGCATGCAATATAGGATCATTGGTGAGTTTTCTTAGATCCAATATGTTGAGAGAGGCCAAATATGCCATCTATAGTGGGGGGGGAGGATTAGCTCCATCCATGGTGTAAGTGTGTTGTGAACTTGACCCTTGAGGGGGGCTAGGTGGGTTGGTACTTCCCCCTTGAGAGGAAGTTGGTCCCCCGCTTCCATGTAAAGGAGAGTGAGTGGACGGATGACCTTGGGAAGTGGACCCAAGTAATGTAGAACCAAGAAAAGAGGATCCTAAAACAGTATCACTCACAGGAGTGTGTGAAGGTGGTGTCGATGAGTGGGAAAGACCAGACACTCCCCCTAAGATAGGAGGGAGGTTTAGCAAGCATTGTGAACAACGAGGATTCTGTGGGTCCCCTATGATGTTCGACCAGCTGAGTGAATGTGTGCAAATGGTAGTGAGAGTAATAAAGAAACAAGATCCTTTGTGTTGTGAACTTTGAATTTTACACAATATATATATCCAAATCAAAATGTAATCAGCGGTGCATCATACATAAAATGTTTTGAAAAAGAAGCATATATGTGGGTAAGTGGGTTTTGTCCACATGGGGAATCAAAAAAGAAAACAAATGCTCGTGTCCTAGAAGACGTAACGTCCTTCCTCTCAAATAGCACTGGACCTTCCAATAGTACTCAATAGTGGGGTCTGAAGTCACTGGAAGAGAAACTAGTGAAGGATGAAATAATTGGTTATAATGAGGGGTAAAGGGGGCATATCCCGAAAGATCTGGCGATATTTCCCAATATCCACACAAAATCCAATCAAGGTGCAATTGCAGCCCACAATTTCCACCTGGGTAGATGTCCTAAAATTTGGTCACTAGGTACCTCGGTCAAAGTGCGACATTTAGATTTTCGGCCTAAGAAATGGGTCACGGGCTGGATCCCGTCCAAGAGGTGGGTGCCTCAAGGGGGGACGCACATAACAACTGGACCTCGGCCTTCAACCCTTCACGAGTATCTCCCTGCCTTATGGTGTTAGGAACACTTGACTTGGAGGATTTTCAGTTCCCTATTTGACAACTTCTATGGTTTTGAAAATGTGAGAACCAGATAACGGGGAGTTTTTTGGATGCCTATCCCCGAAATCCTACCTAGACTAAAAAAATTATTTTGGCACCTCCTGTAGAGGAAAACTTAGTGAGTTTTTAGAAAGATTTTAGATGTAGTTGTTTTGAGAGGTTGGGGGTGTGAACCAACCTCGTTGATTTAAAATGGGAGTGGATAGTTTCGTCAAGAAAAGGGTGGGGTGTTTTCGGAATCCCTTTGGAGGAAACTTACTTTGACCTCTACATTTCAAGAAGAAGCTATGTGAGTGATAAGTGACTTTTGTGTGTGAGTGAAAGTGTGCCAATTTTTAGTGAATTAGATGTTTCCTTGCTGCATCGGGACTTCGCTTTGTCCTTACAAGTGTTTGATTACCTAATTAACTAAGTGTATTTGGTACAACCTTGCGTAATTCAAAAGTCCCTAGGAATCTAGCATGTGGACATGTGGGTCCGTTACTATCCCTTTAACTCCATATTGTGATGTAATCTAAGAAAATCTTTGAAAATATCCTAGATTGATCATGTGGGCATGTATGGGCCCGTTACAAAACCTTTAAACTTCCCTAGTGATTTGATCTAAGAAAGCAAATTTCAACACTATCCTATCTTTGTAGCATGTGGGCATGTATGGGCCTGTTACAATATTAAGATGTGTTTGAAAAATTAAACTAAGAGGAGTCCCAAGAAGGGTTTTTGTCCTCTCCTAAAGGTTTTAATGTTCTTAAGGGAGATGAAATCGTTTCACAATCTTTTTCTGATTCTCAAGACCGCTTGGAGGCGTGAGAGAAGAGCATACTAAGCGATTAGTATTCAACTTCTAGTCCCAATGCAAGTTAAATGTGATTAAAAATGATTTCCAACTTATATTGTGAGTCAAAACAAGCCATCCATGTGGCGAAAAATGAAAGCAAAGAGGGGAAATTTATTTTAACCTCCTAAGTGCCTATGTGTTTTTGACTAACCCCTTTATATGATGAGGGGACTAAGTGTGGTGCAACTTCAAAACATGCTTGAAATCATTTTTAAGAAGGAAAATGGCCTTCCCCACATTTCAACAACTTTACAATGTGAATTTTTTCACAGATGTGCGGATCTCAGTGGAGACAGAGGCACACAGAGCGCATGTGCGCGAACAGAGAAAAGTCAATAAGCGCACGTGCGCAGAAAAGAGTCGTGACTTAAGCACATGTGTGCATGATGCGTGTCTATGGGACTAAAAACCCGCGCATATGTGACACACGGTCGAGAATGAAAAATCCGGATGGATTTCTCTCAATTCAACTTGGAATTGGTTGATTGGCAGGTCGGCCTAGGCTGGTTAGTGTACCTGCAAATTAAACAAACTAAAAGAAGAGCAAGAAAAACCCAAATGGGGTAGGAAATTGATACCTTTCCCCAGTGGAGTCGCCAATCGGTTGCGCCTCTTTCGTCACCTTAGTGAGCAAAATAGAGGTGCTTGCAAGCGCAGTTGGGTCTGTTGAGCAGGATAGCTGCACGGAAAAGGGTTAGAAAAAGAAATAGAAAACAACAACTAAGAATTAGACTAAGAAATGAAATAACAACTAAATTTATAAGCATAGGGACATAGAGACAAAAAGAACAATGAGACCCATGTCACCAATGATAAGGCTGATATTAGTGAAAGAAAACACCAAGAAGCAAGGGGACTATGAGTCCCTTCTTCCTCCAAGGGAGGGCTCTTGGACCCCCACAAGTAAGCTCTTCTTACAAAAAATAAAAATGAAAATGGTGAAAGAACTCTTTGCTAATCCACTCAAGGGGTGAGATAGATTGCCCAATGCAATGATGCAAATATACTCTTGGCAAGGATAGAGTCCTCAAGAGAATAATGGCAGCATAACTTTGCTTTGAATTCCTTGAAAAATGAAGTGTATCCATGGCCTTTTTATAGAATTCCTTTGAGCTATTGTTCAACTAGTTTGTAGTGTGTAAAGAGGCTAATTATGGAATTTCTAGGTCTTTGACCAGCCATCCAGTCGAATCTAGTCCAAATTTGAGTGTCAAATTGACTTGGGAGCTGAACCATAAGTGGGTGGGAGGCCGACCACTCTCATAAATGCATCTTTTCTCAGGTGCGCGGCTTTTTGTGATAACAGTCGCGCATCATGCGCATGTGCGTGCGGGCCCAATGTATTCATAGCGCCCTTCAATTTTTCACTATTTTGTATAGTTTTTTACCCTTTATGAATTCTTTCGTGTTAATTCAGGTCCATGGATGACTTCATAATTGTTTGACGATGTTGAATTCTTGTAACCATGTGCGGACAAAATTTCAGTGATAACAATGATAACTTTATGTGGAAGAGTAACTATTGTACCTATTATTGTTCATGGAACATCGACTAAAGAAGAGTTTGAAGTCATTAGGTTTGTTGGGGATAGTGCCCCTTTCCCACTTTTGTTAGGTAAGACTTGGATTGAGAAGGATCGGATCAGAAGGAAAGCCGAGAAAGAAGCTACAGAAAAAAAAAAATCAAGAACTAAGGGATTTCATAGCTAGAAATATAGATCAATTAATAGAAGAACGAGAGGATAATTCAAAGCAACAGAGCAAAGTAACAACGCAGGAGGGACAGAAAGCAAGAGAATTAAATATCAAGGTTGAAAGAATGCAAGAAGGCTTGAAGAACCTATTTATCCAAGAAAGAAGTATGTCCACTCAAGAAATGTTAAGAAAAGGGATGTTAACTTCAGAATCTTTGAGGGTACCTCAACAGTGCGAAGTCACTATGCTAGGGGAAGATAAGAATAAAAATGGAAAGAGGATTCCAGAAACACTTAAAGAGACTCAGATCATGGGAAATAAGGCAAGGAAGCTCAATAAAAAGAAGGCTAAGTTGGAAAAGCTACAAGAAGTTACAGAAACCAAATGGAAGACTTCGCAAATTGGAACCTCGCAGGAGTCAGGTTCGCAGGATTTGAACCTCGCTGGAACAGCAAGTCCGCGCAGATTTGGAATTCACCTTGGCGAAGTTATATGACCATTGGAGGTGCCCTGACCATTAGAACAATTCTCCAGAACGATTAGAAAATGAATTTATGGGCTTATGGACTGCTTTTGGACGTTGAGACCATGTCATAATGGATAGATTTATATCAATGGAAGCAATTTCCTATCCATTAGAATATTTTCCACGATCGCCCCACTTATTTAACTCGTCAGTCATTGTGATGGGACCACTTTTTGCTACCTGTAACTAAATGAGATAAGAAGAGAATTTTCCAAGTGTCGAACTGAGTTGTCTATCATTATCAGAAGCATACCATGCCTGTATGTTTGTCTACCCACGGTCTATTAAAATCTATAATGTCGGGTGAACCCAACGAGTTGGAGAAGTATGTAAAGGAATTTATTTAGAATCTCATGGCTAAAAGACCTATATCTGAAGGTATTCAGGCGTCGTTGGCTAGGGGACTAAAGGATTCCCCTTCAACCAAACGTCCTTCCACCCACACAAACCCCGTAACTGAACAACGAAGTAAGAACTACGGTGATCTAGCTAACACGAAGCAGGTCCCATCAATCCTGCCTAAGTATGTTTTTCCTCTGGCTGAAGTTGTTAACCATGACAATATCCCTCGTGATTTTGAGTACTTCGTGTTCACTACATACATTCTTAAAGGAATTCTCATAGTCGGGAAATAGTTAGGACAAATCCCGCTATTGAAGCACAATGACTTCAACTTAGGAGACAGGAAGAACTATGCCATGTTAGCTCCTCATCTCTACTTAACGAAAACAACCGGAAATAAACCTTACCTCGTCTCGCATCCATGGATTAAGGGGTTGGAGCAATCAACCATTTTGAATGTGATGAAGACCACACATTTTGTCCGTCACTAGGAAGTTAACGATTGCGTTAAAATCCTTCTATCGTGCTATCATGGTGGATATATATGCCTCGACAAAAGGATCACTATGGATCTGACATTTATCCACTGGATCATAGGTTTAAGTGTGAAGGGTCCTGACCCACAACAGTTCTATCCAGGAAAGGCCTCAGACCATTCGTTAGCACAACACATCAAAGAATCCTATGGAGAGGTAGAAAAAGGAAAGCGAGGTTACAAGGTAGCCTCTATACAAGATGGTGCAGTGTGCCTTGCTTGTCAACTCCTAGCTAGAAAGCTAGTAAGGAAGAACCACCCCACATAGGTCATCGGGTTTGTGGTGGAACTCACAGGAAAGTGTGTGGAGGGAATGCAAATGAACTAGGTGAACTACCTCATCAATGAATTAGAAAATTATTGTCGCGAAGCCCAGGACTTGCGATATGAATTTCATTACAGTTGGTTGATCATAATGATTGCATTTGTGGCTTGGAAGATTCCTGAAGGAGCCACTTTCTCATATATTGAACCTACAGAGACCTTGACCACTCAGTTTTCCACCCTGTGGTATACCAACAACATGACGAAGCAGTGGCATTCTAATGTCATGTTTCACGGATATTATCAGCAGTTGAAGGTCGACATTGAATCATTCCCGTGTATGAAACCACATACCCTGCACGAGTACCAAACCATAGCGAAGTTCCACGTTGATCCGCACTTAATTTACATCACCGAGCAAAGAGATGAGCACCAGGAAGAATTGCATTGATACTACAAGTTGACAGATGAAGATATGGAACAGATTACAAAGGAATGGCCAGTGGAATTTCTTATACCTATCAGCGATGCAGAGTTATCTAAAACTAACACTATAGGAAGCTTGATAGTTACACGAGTTGAACATGTCATATAGTCCAGTGGGATGAAGAAGAAGAAAAAGCAGGATGAAGTCTAGGATATAGAGAGTGATGAAGAGGAAAAAACTTTTGGAGATAACAAGTCTGGCTCGCTGGGAGGAGGAGAAGACGAAGCAGAAGGACAGGGAGGAGGAGATGAAGGAGAAGAAGAGAAAGTAGGAGGCAAAGCTACACCACCTGAAGATCCCCCTATTTAGACAGTGACACCACAAAAGAGGAAAGTTTCTTTGAAGAAACCTTTAGCAAGGAATAAAACATGCTCCAATAAGCCACAGTTGGAAGACACTCTCACTGATGATGACATCAATCTGGTCCACGAATCTATGGAGGACGCCTCTGAAGACATGTTGCAGACATACAGAGAGAAACAGGAGGAGTTTTATGGAAGGATTAAGAGAGAATTGAAGGAAGTACAATAGGTTTTTCTCTTGGTCCACGCAGTACCTATTGTGTCGTATGTGCCTTCCTCATCACAGACATCAAAATTGGGGGATGAACCAGCCTAGTTAAGAAGGCTTGCGGATGTAAAAAAATCTTAGTTCCAGAGAGCTCAGGAAGAGAACAAGAAGGCTATAGAAGCCTTGCAAAAGGAAAAATATGAAGTCTTAGTACAATTACGAGCAGTGCAGGACAGTGTAGCTGCACATGAAAGTGAGAAAGAAGAGCTTCAGGCGAATATTCAAGTGGAAAAATCCCATCTACAGAGGGAAAAAGAGAATTTGCTTGTAGAGAAGGCCATGTTCAAAGAAGCGGTAAGTAACGCATGTCGCTTTGTTCCAGGCTTGGCATAGGAGGAGCAAGATTTGGTCGAAGCCAAAGTACCAAAGCTCGCAGAGACCCTCCAGCAACTTCAGGCTAGGATAACTGAACTGTAGGCCCAAACAATGCTGAGCACCCAACAGGAGGTACGTGACCAGAGGGAGGAGTCCACCAAAAATGCAGTAGAAAGCATAAAATCCCTCGCTTTAGCATGTAAACAGTTGAGTGACACAAGCGCCCAGACATATGAATGCCTCGTTGAGGATCCAGAGTTAAAGAATCTAGAATCACATTTACAGGAGGTGCAACAACATGCATTTTCATTGCAGGCGCAGATGATGATTCTCACAGCAATGGAAGGGATGAAGAGATCTCAGGCACAGTGCATAGTACAATAGTATATCACTTCCCTCCAGGGAAAGGTGATGGAAGTAACCCATAAGTTACAACCTGTGTAGGATGAATCCTGCAAGGTGTTTGAGGAAATCGATGGCCAAGGTTCACAATTAGATCAAGTATTTGCAGCAGTAGAACAACACCTGGAAGGGCCTATTACTGAGCAAACAGTCCAGGAGCTCGCTGAGCAGGAGGCTCAGTCGAGGCATATTGAGTTAAGATCGAGCCTTTCGAAGAAGGATTCTCAGGACCTGAGTGACTCAGGACAAGTAACAGGTGAGTGTTGGGGGCCTATTGTCCCTTGACCAATTTTCGAGGAAACTTTGGTCAACTTTGGTCAGCTTTGGCCCACTTTTGGAATTCAACACATTGGTCGAAGAAGGAGCACCCAGGCATAGCTAAGATCATGGATCTCACCCATTTTTAGGGTTATGTGGACCTAGTAAGGGGTCCTCTATGGTTTTTTAACGGGTTTATGGGATGTCGGCCCATGGTTTTTCCCCATGTTTAGGCCCCATTATAAGATTTGTAAAATATAAATAAATAAGAATGTATTGTAGAAGTAGCTAAGTCCAAGTAGTTCGATTTTATTTGTGCAAAGGAATGTATATGGTCAAGTCTTAGTGCTCGACTGTGATTTTGTAGAAGGTGCTAAGTGTCGTGAGAAGATATTTTGGATCTATACAATTGACCTATTTTTGGAAGGAGGATCTAGAGCTTAGTGTACATATCTCCTTTCTGGTGCAAATTTCAACTCTATGGCTTAGTGCACAGGATTGACTGAATGTATGATCTTGAAAAATAATAAGGAGGTGAAGCGGTTTGTGGACGTAGACCCACCCTAGGGTGAACCACGTATAGATGGTGTCTCTTGGTTTTCTTTGTGTTGTGTTGTTTTTGTTATGATTATGCTTAGTGATTTGATTATGATATGTAATATATAGATATTTTGTTGCTTAAGTACTTTACTTATGTTAAGGTCACATGATTGCTATATCTAACTTATAATGCTAAGTGCTAAGTGTTAAGTTCTCAGGGTATATAATCATATGTTGTTACTGCGTCGATCTATCTTTGATTAGGCTTTGCGGTGTTAATAGGTGTAATAAACTAATATATGTCACTGCCTAAGTGTTAACAAAATATTCTGTGAGGTGCTCCTATCACAGATTTGTGTCCCAGCCTAGTTACAAACACCTGTGTCCTGTAACCCCCCCTGCTCCTACCTCGGGTGAGACTTCTCCTGCTTTGCAAGTGTTGTCGAAAGGGTCGGTAGTTGGGGTTTTGTTGGTGCGTTGTTAAGCATTGAACCCTGGGTCTGCCCCTATGCTAACATGTGTTATAGTGAATTATGGTGTCCGTGTGCTTGTGGTCATAGTGTCTTAGGGATTTATTGTGCCAAGTGTCATAGAGATTTTTATAACCCTATAATTCATAGGATCATCTATTGACTGGAAATTTTTCACTCTGGGTGTATAGGTTTGCAAATAATATTTCATCTCTACAAATTATTTTCAAGGGAAAGCTTGGGCAAACTCACAAAATACACTTATCCTAAGTTTCCGAGAAAATATGATTTTGGTGTTCATCGAATAAAGACCGTGCATAGATGAACGGCTAGAGAGAAGGCACCCTGATCTACGGTTGACAAGTTTTTCCGGACCACCCCCGACCGTTCTACCTTTNNNNGGGGGGGTCCGGAATCGGAGATAACGAAGGAACACATATAAACGGATGAGGCACCAGCGCTTTCATCAAAGGCTGAGTTTGAATTCTGGACCCCCTCGACCGTTATGCCTTTAACGGCGGGGGGGTCCGGAATGAAGCGGTTTTCCCGGCGGGCCCTGTCCCACGTGTCACCCATCCATCGCATTGGACCTCCACCGCTCCAGACCACTTATCGCTTACCATCCTTCCCACTTATCATTCATCATTTCCTGACATACCCCATCACCTCATGACGTCAGCCTCCATTTCCCGCCACCCATCCATGCTTAAACCAAGCTTAGGGTAAAAACAATAATAGATTAAATAATAATAAATGTTAGTATAGTTAGAATAGGTTAAACTAGCTAATAAATAACTAGTTAATAATTAATTAATTAATTGATTAATAATTAAGTCAAAATCTAAGTTAGTAACTAGGTTAGTTTTGGATTAAATAAAACAATTAAAAAATAAAAAACAAAATATAAACATATGTAATAAAACAAATACATAAAAAACAAAACAAAAAAATAATAATTAAAAAAAACAAAATATAAAACATATAATAAAAAATTAAAAAAACAAAACTTAAAAAAAAAACTACGCTATCCTAAGTCTACCCCACCCTCTACCTCCACGCGCAACTTATACCTCACGTCCCATCCATTTCACATTAAACTTAATCCACGGCTGTTAAAAATTCCGGACCCCCCCTCACTATCCGGAGTTTAACGAGAGGAGGGGGTCTGGAATGAGGTAGTTTCCAATACCACCCCCCATCCACGTGTTGCCTCCCTGTTCCATCAGACCCCCCCCCCAAAAAAAAACCGCTTACCACCTCAGGGGGGATCCAGAATACCACCAATCACGAAAAAACCACTTTTTCAATTTTTTGCCTATTTTTCGTCTGTTCAGCATGTCTTCGTCCGAAGAAGTTTTCGGGAAGAATAATTCGAATTTTGAAAAACTGAGAGAGGTGTTTCTCTATAACGGGATGAAGAACAAAAACCTCTCTCAGTTTTTTCACAGGTGCCACAAACAGGGAGAATCGAAGCCATCTTCGAGGCCCTTTTTTCGGATTTTCGGTTTTCCTGTTACAGTCTCGATCTTGCAGGAGATTTTATAGCCAGCTGGAGGCGAATTTGGAGAAACCAAAGGAGGTTTTTGTCCAGAACATGCCCTTATACAATAACCTCCTTATAGTTTTTCCTAGGTGTTGGAGTTGAAGAGAAAACGATGTCTGTTCGGACCCCTTTTTCGCAGAAATTAGGCCCATCTTTCATGGCAGGCAGTTCCGGATTTTGGGAGATTCGTGGCTATTTTTGGCCAAGGCGGTTAAACCAACTTCCGAAAATGATGGGGGGGTCTATCCTATTTATTCATAGGATTTTAATGTAAAAGGGTTCGACCTGTGTGAAGTTTCTCCCTCTTTGGCTGGACTGTGGGCCTTGCTACTCTAGGAGGTTTTTGTCTGTAATTTTTGAATGACTAAACAGTAACAGAGAAGATGACTTATAGGATTCTTGTGTAGCAGCGTTGGTGGCGTTCCTCTTCTGTGTTAAGTGTTTTCTTCCAGTTATCATGCCATTTGTTTTCAATTTCCTATTATCGAATGATAGTAATAGAGCATAATTTATTGGTGAATACTCTACATCTGATCCTTTGGTAATTTTTATGTTTTCTTATAAAGCTCAGTTTATGAATTCTTAACTGCTCATTTTCTCAGTTTTCCTCCCCCATTTCTTCCTCAATCGACACCATTCAATCTTAAGACGATCCAACACCTGTTACTATCTTGCCCTGTGGAGACATTTACCTTTAGATATGACTTGATCATTATCTTATAAACAGACCCCATAGCCCAATGGTGATTTGAGAAACTCGTCAACCAAATCCTCATCTAAATATTTCAAAAACCCCAACCCCATACTTGTATAACTAGCCTAATACCTATTAAAACAAAGTTATATCAGACAGAGAGATCCCTCTCTTAGTCTTGGAGGGCTAGATCCAAGACTCGAAGTGGTTTTGATGTTGCCTCTGTGATTGCCATCATAGCCTTGGGCAAATTACAGAGTGCTAACAGAGACTAGAGGGTATACTATATTTGGAGACATAGTGGTTAGGTGTTATAATTTGTAAGGGTGTTAGTGTGTTTGGGATCATAGTGGTTAACATCCAATATGTGTTAATGGGTTTATGTGTTAGGGGGTGATTGTCTTAGGGAACATAATGTGTTAGGGGGTGATCGTCTTAGGGAACATAATGTGCTAGGGGATGATAATATTAGAGTTCATAGGGTTAGTGAGTATATTTCATCTAGGGTCAAAGTGTGTCTCAATATTAGTGTGTGAAGCCACAGTTAACAATGGCATATATGGTCAACAATTGTCAATAATGACAAGTGGGCCACTAGGTTCAGAGGGTAATAAGGTTAGTAGATTAATGATATTCAAGATCAGTGGGTCAATGTGGTAAAATGTTGTCAGTATGGTTAGTGTGTTCAATATAGTTAATATGATTAATAACGACTAATAGTGTGTGTTCAATGGGGCTTCCATGTTCAAAGGTTATAGTGTGTCAATAAATGATTGTGTCAAAGATTATTGAGGTTAGGGGGTATATTGTCTTTAGGTTGATAATGGTTAAGCACTAAGGTGTATTAAAGGGTTATTAGATAGGAATCATAATGTGTCCAAGGTCAAGGTAGTTAGAATTTATAGTATATTAGAAGGTTCATGTGTTAAAGGGTTAGTGTGTAAGGGGTGAAAGTGTGTTTGGAGTCATAGTATGTCTAAGGTCATAATGGAGATGGTATATAATATGTTAGAGGGAGATTATATCGAGAGTTAGGGGATATAATGTGTCTAATTTCATATTGGTTAAAATTTAATATGTGTTAATCGGTCTGTTAGTGTGTTAGGGGGTGATTTATTATGGATCATAACATGTTAGAGTTTTATGGGGTCATGGAGATTAGGGGTCAATGGGTGTTAATGTGATAATGTGTTAAAAGGTTACTAACTTGGGGGTCATAATGTGTTAAGGGGTGATTATGTTAGGGGTCGTAATGGTTAGTAAGTATAATGTGTCTAGGGCCATAGTGCTCATGGATCAAAGCTTGTTTGGGGCCATAGTGTGTTAAGGGGTTATTGTGTCTAACGTCATAGGAATTTTTGTGTATAATGTGTGATGTAGGAGCATCGTCAGCAAAGCACACGTGGAGAGACAACTCAACGCCATAACGCACCTTTTGAATTATTTTGGAATCTTAAACGTTGGTATTTCTTGTCAATCTTTTTGAATGAATAATTAGAAGAAGATCAAAATGGCTTGGAAGAAAACACGATCAGTGAGATCTGGGAGTTTCACTCTCAGAATTTAATGTAACGAAACTTAAGGGATAGTTATTTTTTTTTTCGAATCTTCTCTTCTTTGAGAAGACGAGTAGTCAGAGGGAACCCTACGAGCCTTCTGGGATAAATAGAGGTTTTGTATGCCCGAATGAGGCTGCTGCAAATTATTAGGAGATTGTTGTGATTTAGTTGTTGCTGAATTTTTAGTTATTGTTTTATCATAGCTATATCCATTTACATTTGAATGAATATAATAGAGGAAAATTGATCCAATGCATGGTGTTTCTACTGTTTACAGTTCTCTGTTGTTATGAGTTTTCATGAATGCATGAGTTTTTCTGTGAATGAATAAATTTGTGAAAGGGTGAATACGTTTCAATTATTTCTCTTCCTTGAGATTATGCAAGGAGTGCATACTGTACGCAAGGAGTGTGTTTAACAAAACATTTTGAATCAAATCTCAGAAGAGATAGCATGAAATTTCATATGCAAAGTGTGCATATCAAATGAAAGGAGTGCACATACAGATTCTTTGACTTGAAAAACTCAGGAGAAATAGCTTGGGTTTTCTCATGAAACAACACAAAGATCTGTTGCAAGGAGTGCATAGATCCAAAAATAAACTAAGTGTTGAATTATCCCTCTAAGGAGTCAAAGGGTTCAATAAACAAATCTCAAGAGAGATAGCGGGAAGAAATATTCAAAGGGAGAGAAGCTCTAAAGGTTTAACGTGGTTATCAACCAAGATCCCTTCAAGAGGAAGCAGATTCAGTCTAGACCATTAGATCTGGAAAAAATGCATGGAAGTTAGTCGTGAAGCATTTTGGCACTTATTGGTTCAGAGTGTTTGAAGTATTGCGGAGTGGGATCACCGAAGTCCGAAATCACGGTGTGATCCTAGCCGTTGGCGGCGAAGGGGATACATGGTAGTGGATAAGCTAGTTTGGGAGAGAAGAGCTCCAGAAGAAATTGTGTGAAGTAAGGAGAAATATTTGCAAAGCCACAGAGAGCAGAGTAGATATGGACCATTGGATTCAGAGACGCCACATGGTGAAGATCCACGATTTTCGGAGGAAGATCCCTTCAGAAGGAACTGGGGATAGAACATCTGAAAATGCCCGATGACCGACGTGTCGAAATCCATCTTAGTCGCCCACTTCGACAGGACACGTGGAGCATGGAGATTTATTGTGGAGGGTTGACACTATGTGAGGAAAGGCTGTAGGAACGTCTAAATCTCTCGATCGTCGAGGTCCTGAAGTGGACTTGAGTGTTGATTTGGGTGGACACATGGTGCTTGATCTGAGGTTCCTGGTACATAATACTTTGGGGATAAGGAGGGTTGATGCATTCAAATTCCCTAGAGTCCAGAGCCCAAATGGATTACAATTGTTGGTTGAGGGAGGAATGAGGATCATATATTTGTCCAATAGAGTTCGTAGTTCAGTGATTTGAGGAATAGTGTTGTGGTTTCTGCTAAATCAATCGAGATCTGAAGTCCAAAGTGCCCAGGAGGTTAAGCCCTCGGTCATAACCTGGGTTCACTTGGGGAGAGGGGCTAGCAGAAAGGATCTAGTGCCCAGAATTTTAACATTTTAAAAAGTGCTAAGGAAGGGGGCCCGCGGGTTCCACAAGACCTGTGGCCAAGGAGGAAAAGGGGGCCTGTGAAATTTTTCCCAGGGCTATTTAAGTTTCAAAAGAGCTGACCCAAATCAAGTGATTAATATCCTTGACTGGGAGGTCACTGAACCCTTAGGAGAGGAGGGGGGTCTACATCAAGTGGTATTAGAGCCTGAAATTGTTTTCAGGTAGCGAAAGAGACCTCGAAGTTGTACTTTGTGTGTGAGAAATAGTCAGCGCAATGCCACCGAGGAGACGTGTGGAGCCACCTATATCCAATCATGTTGTAGAAAGATAAATGAGAGA
Source organism: Picea engelmannii (assembly GCA_009831015.1). Classification (NCBI taxonomy): domain Eukaryota; kingdom Viridiplantae; phylum Streptophyta; class Pinopsida; order Pinales; family Pinaceae; genus Picea; species Picea engelmannii. The sequence goes on from ML785003.1 coordinate 368,120, forward strand.
GCTTCGTGCAAGATTAGAGGCGATGGAAGTAGTGCAGAGGAGAGAACCTAATGTTGGGGACATCAGTGATGCAGAAAGTGAAGAAATAGAAGTTGAAGAAGCTACAGGGGAAAATTTGGTTGAGGAACGCTTGTTGAGAGAATTTTTTAAATTGGGAGCTAGAGAAAAGATAAACATCCCAATGTATGAAGGCAACTTGGATGCTGAAGAATTGTTGGATTGGATAAGATCCATGGACAAATATTTTAACTATGAATATGTCTATGAGGAGAAGAAGGCGAGACATCTTGTCACTAGGTTGAAAGGACATGCAACAGTGTAGTGGGATGAACTACAGGCTGAGAGGAGAAAAAAAGGTAAATAAAAGATAAAGAATTGGGACAGAATGGTAGCCAATCTAAAGGCTAAATCCATACCCAAAGATTATCAGATAAATTTGTTCAGGAAGTTGCAGAACTTGGGACAAAAGGGTATGACAGTGAAGGAGTACATAGAATATTTCTACAAGTTGAATATCAGGACTAGACAAAGAGAGAAAGATGAAGAAAAAGTTTCAAGATATATAAATGGCTTGAGATATGAAATCTAGGATGAGATTAGCATGACATCGGTAAGGACAGTAGAGGATGCTTATCAGATTGATCTGAAGGCAGAGGAGAAGTTGGCTAGAAAACAGAGTCAACGAAGCAGAGGCAAAATCCCAAACAAAGGTAAGGGAGTAGACCATGACAAGACACATAAAACCAACAATGAGACTAAGAAACCACACAGTCACTCAGAAAGAGGAGGAAGTTCCTGAGGGAGACAAAGTAGTGGAAGAAATTATTCTAGAGGAAGAGGAAGAAGCAGAGGAGGAGAAGTAAGGTGTTATTCTTGTGGAAAGACAGAACACATGTCTTGGGAATGTCCTGAGAAAAAGAAATAAGGAGGAGATGAAGCTCACATTTCATAAGCACAAAAAAGGAATGTTGAAGCAGAAGCTGCAGAGGATGGAAAATCCCTAATGCTAAGGAAGTTTCTCTTAAAACTAGAGCCAAAAATTGAAAACTCAGTGCGGAGAAATATTTTATTCAGGACAACTTGCAAGACTAAAGACAGAGTATGCAAGGTGATAATTGACAGTGGGAGAAATGATAATTTAGTATCCACAGATATGGTGGAGAAATTGGAGTTGGAGACAACTACACACCCAAGTCCATATAAGGTCTCATGGTTGCAAAAATGACACCAGGTAATGGTAACTAAACAATGCGTTGTTGAATTTAAAATAGGTGGATATAGAGATGAGATTATGTGTGATGTAATTCCCATGGATGTATGTCATGGTTTTTTGGGAAGACCATGATAGTTTGACAAGAATTTCATCCATGATGGGAGAATAAATACTTACACTTTGGAAAAGAATGGTAGAACACACATGTTGTTGCCAATAGAAGAGAAGAAATTAAAGGAAGAAGCCAACACAAGCATACTTCTCATGAGTGGGAAGGACATGAATGAGAATAAATACTTACACTTTGGAAAAGAATGGTAGAACACACATGTTGTTGCCAATAGAAGAGAATAAACTAAAGGAAAAATCCAACACAAGCATACTTCTCATGAGTGGGAAGGAACTCCTAAGTGAGGTCAAGAAGAAATAGGAGATGCAGATTGATGTGGTGAGGAAACCCAGAGTTGTCCTTACAAGTACTTCGATGGATGATTTTCCTGAAGAAGTTCAGGATTTGTTGGAGAATTTTGTTGACATGGTACTAGATGAGTTTCCTAACTCATTTCCACCCATCAGAAGTATCAACCATCATATTGAATTGATACCAGGAGAAAGTCTCCCGAACAAAGCAACATACAGATTAACACCTCATGAGAATGAGGAGGTAAAGAAACAAGTCGAGGAATTATTAGACAAGGGTTTGGTAAGAGAAAGCTTGAGTCCATGCACAATACCAACTATTTTGAGTCCAAAGAAGGATGGAGGATGGAGAATGTTTACAGACTTGAGAGCCATAAACAAGATCACCATCAGGTATAGATTTCCTTTGCCAAGAATGAATGACTTAATGGATTGTTTAAGTGGAGCAAATTTATTTTCTAAGATATATTTGAATAGTGGATATCACCATATAAGGATGAGAGAAGGTGATGAGTGGAAAAAAACCTTTAAGACAAATGAAGGGTTGTATGAGTGGATTTTTATGCCATTTGGCTTAACAAATGTTGCAAGTACATTTATGAGGTTGATGAATGAAATACATAAAGATTTTATTCGTAAGTTTTTATTTGTATATATGGATGATATATTGGTCTTTAGAAAGACTAAAGAGGATCATTTGAGACATCTGACATTAGTGATGAGGAGACTGCAGCAGGAGAAATTATTGATAAAACTGAAGAAGTCCACTTTTATGAAGACATAACTCATTTATCTGGGTTTTGTGATCTATTCAAATGAATTGAATATGGATCTAGAGAAGGTGAAAGCAATCAAATAATGGCCATCACCAAAGATTATATTTGAGGTGAGAAGCCTCCATGGATTAACAAGTTTCTATAGGAAGTTCATTACAAATGTCAGTGGAATTTGTGCACCGAAATTGGATACAGTGAATAAGAGGCACAAGTATTTTAAATGGACAGAAGAGGTCGAGAGGAGGTTCAATATATTGAAGGAGAAGATAACAAAACAATCAATTCTGGTCTTACCAAATTTTGGAAAGACATTTAAAGTGAGATGCGATGCAAGTGGATTTGCAATTGGATCAGTCTTGAGCCAGGACAATAAACCAGTTGCATATTTCAGTGAGAAGTTGAATGAGACCAAAAGAAAGTACTCCACATATGATAAATAATTCTATGCATTAATTCAAGCCTTGAAGAAATGGAGGCACTCCCTGATTCCAAAAGAGTTTGTTTTGTATAGCGATAATCAGGCTTTACAATTCATAACCAGACAGGAAAAATTGATTCAGAGACATGTAAAGTGGATTGGGTTTATGCAGAATTTTACTTTTGTCATAAAGAATATTTTTGGAAATGCTAACAAAGTTGTTGATTTATTAAGCAGGAGATGTTTTATTCTGTGGGAGTTTCAAGTGAATACCTTAGGGTTTGAACACCTTAAAGAAATGTATAGTGATGATCCAGATTTCAAAGAAGCATACAAAGCATGTGTAAATCCTATGCTGAGAGACAAAAGCCAGTGGACAGAGTATATGATTCAAGAGGGATTGTTGTTCAAGGGAAATCGATTGTGCATACCAAAATGCCCAATGAGGGAAAACATTTTGAAGTAAAATCATGGTGGAGGATTTGTTGGACATTTTGGCCATGATAAAACATTTGCACAGTTGAGCAGTTCATATTATTGGCCAGGTATGAGGATAGAAGTGAAAATGTTTGTAAACAGATGTATAGTCTACCAACATGCAAAAGGAAAAAGATGTAACATTGGATTGTATCAGCCATCGCCAATACCAGAGAGGCCTTGGGATGTAATAAGCGTGGATTTTGTATTGGGACTGCCAAGAACACAAAGAGGATGTGATTCCATATTTGTGGTGGTGGATAGATTTTCAAATATGGCACACTTTATTCCATGCCAGGAGACTAGTGATCGAACACATGTTGCAAATTTATTTTTCAATGCAGTTGTTCGACTTCATGGATTACCCAAAAGTATTGTCTCGGACAGAGATACCAAATTTGTTGGTCATTTCAGGAGAACACTGTGGAAGAAGTTGGAGACAGATTTGTACTTCAGCTCAGCTTATGACCCTCAGAAACATGGACATACTAAGGTGGTGAACATAATTTTGGGAAACTTATTGAGGAGTCTGGTCACTAAGCATCATAGTCAGTGGGATCAGATATTGCCACAAGCATAATTTTCATACAATGAATCACCAAAAAGGAGCACTGGAAAGAGCCCATTCCAAATACTATATGGAATGCATCCAAGAGGAGTATCTGAGTTGAGATACTTAGAATAGAGTGAGTTCAGAAGTACTGGAGAAAAATATTTTGTTGCAGAAATGCAGAAGCTCCATATCCAGGTTAGAGAGCAGTTGCAGAGCTCTAGCCAAGAGTACAAGCACAAAGTTGATCAACATCATGGAGAGCTTCAATTTGAAGTAAGAGATCAGGTTCTGGCACACCTCAAGAAATAAAGGTTCCCAAGGGGAACATATAACAAGTTGAAGATGAAGTAGATAGGGCCATGTAAGATCTTAAGGAAGTTTGATGCAAATGCCTATGAGATTGAGCTATCAGATGATGTGGGCATATCACCCATATTCAACATATCAAACCTGTATCCTTATAGGGAAGATGAAGCAGGAGAAACAAAATATCAGAAAGAGATTCAATGGGAAAAGAAAATGCCTCTAGAAGAAAATCCATAGATGGATAAGATCATTGATCAAAGATTTGGCAAGAAGACCATAAGGAAAACATACTATGAGTATCTGGTAAAGTGGAGGGGACACTCCATAGAGAAGCAGATGTTCAGAGGCATGGAAAGACAGTGTAGGAGCTCATGAACAGGAGTCCAAGAATTTTTTCCCAGAGGAGTATGGTGCAGGAGCATCGTCAGCAAAGCACATATGGAGAGACAACTTAGTGCTATAACGCGCCTTTTGAATTATTTTGGAATCTTAAATGCTGGTGTTTCCTTTCAATATTTTTGAACGAATAATTAGAAGAAGACAAAAACGGCTTGGAAGCAAACACGATCAGTGAGATCTGGGATTTTCACTCTCAAACTTTAATGTAACGGAACTTAAGGGGTAGTTAGTTTTTTTTTGGATTATTCTCTTCTTCAAGAAGACGAGTAGTCAGAGGGAACCCTAGGATCCCTCTAGGATAAATAGAGGTGTTGTATACCCAAATGAGTCTATTGCAAATTAGTAGGAGATTGTTGTGATTTAGTTGTTGCTGAATTTTTAGTTATTGTTTTATCATAGCTATAGCCATTTACATTTGAATGAATATAACAAAGGAAAATTGATCCAATGCATGGTGTTGCTAATGTTTATAATTCTCTATTATGATTTTTCATGAATACATGAGTTTTTCAGTGAATGAATAAATTCGTGAAGGGGTGAATAAGTTTCAATTGTTTCTATTCCTTGAGCTTACGCAAGGAGTGCGTACTATACGTAAGGAGTGTGTTTAACAGAGTATTTTGACTCAAAGATCAAAAGAGATAGTGTGAACTTTCATATGCAGAGTGTGCATATCAAACGCAAGGAGTGCACAGATAGATTCTTTGACTCGAAAAACTCAGGAGAAATAGCTTGGGTTTTCTCGTGAAACAACGCGAAGATCTATTTCAAGGAGTGCACAGATCCGAAAATCGACTAAGTGTTGAATTATACCTCTAAGGAGTCAAAGGGTTCGAGAAATAAATCTCAAGAGAGATAGCGGGAATAAATATTCAAAGAGAGAGAAGCTCTGAAGGTTTAACGAGTTATCAACAAAGATCCCTTCAGGAGGAACCGAAGTCAGTCCATACCATTAGATCTAGAAAAACAACATGGAAGTTAGTCGTGAAGCATTTCGTCATTTCCTGGTTCAGAGTGTTTGAAGTATTGAGGAGTAGGATCATCGAAGTCTAAAATCACAGAGTGATACTAGCTGTTGGTTGCGAAGGGGATACATGGCAGTGGATAAGCTAGTTTGGGAGGGAAGAGCTCCGGAAGAACTTGTGTGAAGCAAGGCACAATATTTTCAAAGTCATGAGAGAAGAGTGGATCTGGACCATTGGATCTAGAGAGGGAACGTGGCGAAGATCCACGAGTTTCAGAGGAATATCCCTTCAGAAGGAACCAGGGATAAAACATCTGAAAATGCCCAAAGGCCAAGGTGTTGAAATCCATCTTAGCCTCCCACTTGGACAGGACACATGGAGCATGGAGATTTATTGTGGAGGGTTGATACTCCATGAGAAAAGGCTATAGGAATGTCCAAAGCTCTCGAATGTCGAGGTCCCTAAGTGGACTTGAGCATTGATTTGGGTGGACACGTGGTGCTTGATCTAAGGTTCCAGGTACATAATACTTCGGGGATAAGGAGGGTTGAGGCATTCAGAATCCCTAGAGGTCGGAGCCCGAATGGATCACAACCATTGGTTGAGGGAGTAACGAGGACCATGGATCTCTCTGAGAGATTTCGCAGTTCGGCCATTCAAGGAATAGTGTTGCGGTTTCTGCTAAATCAACCGAGATCCCAATTCTGAAGCACCCAAGAGGTTATGCCCTGGGTCATATCCCGAGGTCACTTGGGGAGAGGGTCTAGAGGAAAGGATCTAGCACCTAGAATTTTAAGATTTTAAAAAGTGTTAAGGAAGGGGCACACAGGTTCCACAAGACCTGTGCCCAAGGAGGAAAAGGGGGCCTGTGAAATTTGTCCTAGGGATATTTAAGGTCCGAAAGAGCTGACCCAGCTCAAGTGATTAAGATCCTTGACCAAGAGGTCGCAGAAACCTTAGGAGAGGAGGGGGGTCTGCATCAATGTGTCTGAGTTCATGGTTATTAGGGGTTATATTATATTGGGGATGTCAATCTATTCAAAATCATAACATGTTACAAGGTGATTATATCAAGGGCCATAGGGTTTGATGGTCATGTATTCAGTAATTAGTGGGTTAGGGTGTTAGTTGAACAAGGTGTTAACGTGTTAGGGGGATGGGTGTTAGGGAGTAATGGGGTTAGTTAGTTAGGAGTCTTAATGGTTTGTGGGTCAACCATGGTTAATAAAGGTCAATGATAGCTATTAGGTTAAAAGGATTATTGGAAAAGGAGGTTTTTATATTAATGGATTCAAAGTTAGTAGATTAATGTGATTATTAGAGTGAAATATGGCCAATGTGGTAAATATAGTAAAGATGCTCAACCATGGTCAATATGGTAAAAAATACTTTAGCATGATCAAGGGTTAATGAGCATTGGTTTTAGTTGAATTACGATTCAACTTTTGTTGAATGTTAGTCACTATTAGTTAAAATATGTCAATATGGGTTAGTGAGTTAGCAAGTTAGTAGATTAAAATATTAAGAGTTAGTTGGTCAATTTGGTCAATGTGGTCAATTTGATCAATCATGGTCAATAGTTGTTTGGGGTTGTATTTGGTGGGTAGTGCATGAGGAGTCATAATGTGTTAAAGGGGTGATTATGTGAAGGGTTATAAGGTTTAATGGGTGATTATGCTAGGGGTCATAAAGGTTAAGTGGTATAATTTCATAGGGTGAATGCGTGAGAGATCATAAGGGGCGAGGGGTACATTATTCAAGGGTTACAAGGGATAAGATATAGTGGTTTTGGGGTTAGAATTCTTAGGGGGTCATTATATCAAGGGTCATATTGATTAGGAGGATTAATGCATCCATGATCATAATGGTTATAATATGAATTATACATAATATATAACATTACCATGGAACAAAGGGAAAGCATCTCATTGGGAGATTGGATCACTTGGGGAATGGAAATACCATAATCTTCATTGATCCACCAATCCTCGATTAAAAGATTGGTAATATCACTGTTATTATTATTATTATTGCTATTGTTGTTGTTGCTATTACTAACTATTATTATTTTTTATTATGTATTAATATTTTTATCTATAATTATCATGTTTTGTTAATATTATTATATTACATTTTTATTTCATATATAAACAAGACTCAATAAATTCATTAAAAGAGGCATTACAATTTTCTCTTATTCAAACATATTTGTAGACATTTATTTGGTTGTATATGTAGAAATAAGTGTAGAAGTTGTTGACACATTTTATTTCTCTCATAATCTATGTTTTCAAATCCCTTGCACTAATCCCAATTCCATTTTCCTATGTAGTAAGAGTGAACTATCATTTGAAATTTCATACCATGGGCTACAAAACCATAAACCATTTAGTCATGTTTTCCTACAAACTATGAGAATTTCCCTTCTCACCTTCACATAAACCTTGCTTTCTACAAACTAAGAACCAAACTTTGAAATCCAAAGAGTGTCAATTAATACTCATATGTTGAATGAAAAACTAGAAAGCATTTTCCTTAAGGATTTGGAACTAGGCTCCAACATTGCAGTTCTCCTTATTTATGCAAAATCATTTAGGGTAATGCATCATCTTATAAATAAAGAAATGGTTGTTGAGAAATAATAACATTGATATGTACATCCACTAATTTTAAATCCCTCTATGTAAGCTTTGTCTAACATATTAAATAATGGAAAAAAAATATCTTATGCCCGAGATATCCCCAATTCTATCTAAGAACCCATGGAAACAATGTTTGTGGTATGGTTCAAAAGGGAGTTTTATATTCTTATCATTTTGGTCAACGTTCATCATTTTGCACATTTATTCACATTCTTTTTCTTCTGCATTCCACATTTCTCATTCCTCTATGTTCCCATTCTTCCACATCCCAAATTCCTTGACATATCACTCTTCCACATTCTATAGCCTCCACTTTTCCACATACTTATCCATATAATGTATTCTTATAGAACCGTTGAAGTGGAAAACTTTGATTTCCTACCATTTGGAATTCGAGTGCATCAATGACACAACAGAATATGAATCCTTGGTCCAAGGTTTGAAAAAATCCATTGACCTCAAAATAAAATGCCTAAATCTTTTTGGTGATTCAGAAATTATTGGTAGACATGTACAAAATTCTATACACTATATATCCCCTGATCATCTCAAAAGTTACCAACAAGAGGCATGGTTATTTATTGATTAATTTTGATGCATTCAGTATCACTTCCATTCCTCATTCATAGAATGTTGCTACAAACACCCTAGCTAACATAACATCATGATTTACTCTGTTAGATAATGGATTTTTTGTTGAATTATGTTTCACACCATCTTTATAAGGGAACATCACAAACTAGAGAATGCTTAACGATTACTCACAAATAACTAAATTTATCACCAATGTTGGTAATTTCAAAGATGTTGTCACTGGGGATGAAGCACATGATGAGGTCATCCAACAGTGCATAAATGGAATGGATAAACTCAAAGGGAATCTCGTTCCAAAGGAAGTGTTGAGTTTAGAAAAATTATTTGACTTACATTCAAAATTCAATACAACTAACAATGTGAAAACAAACAACTCTACTATGATGCAAACACTGATTAATTTGGGAACTCTAAAGAATCCAAAATTTATCAATTTAGGAACATGTTTCAAAGAATCATAAAAATACACCTTTTTCCAATTATTCACAATGTACATAGATGTTTTTTCCTGGACATATGACCCACAAATCATCAAACTTGTCATAACTATTAAGGAATGTGTGAATCCTTTTCAACAAAAACTATGAAAGGTACAACCTACCCTAGAGACACTTATTCAAAAGGAATTGAAGAAGCTCTTGGATGATAGGATTGTTTTTTAAGTGCATCATTCAACGCGTGTTTCAACCTATAAGGAAGAAATTGGGGGAAATCAAGGTTTGCGTATATTTTTTAAAATTAAACCAAGCATCCCTAATAAGGATAACTACTATGTTCCTCCAATTGAATAGATACTCCAGCTCATCTCAATGTTAGAGATGATTTCTTTATTAGATGGGTTTTTAGGCTATAATAAGCTTCTTGTAGCCAAATTTGATTGGTTAAAAACCACTTTTCGCATGAAGTGGGGAACCTTTTCTTATCGTCGAATGCTTTTTGGACTGATTAATGAAGGAGAAACTTTACAATGTGATATGGAAATAGAATTTAAATTTTTAATCGTTCAAAGTGTCGTGGTCTATCTCGATAACATGACAATTTATTCTAAGAAGAGGTCAGACCACCCACAACACCTAAAATACATTTTTGAAAGATGTAGAAAATATGGCATATCTTTTGAATCCATAAAAGAGAATCATTTTTGTTTAAGAAGGGAAAATAATCGGGCATGTCATCTCAAAATATTGGTTTTATGTGGATATGAAAAGAACAAAATCCATCATGCAAATTCATTTTTCCAATATCAATAAGTACATGCAATCTTTTTTCAGAAAGATAAACTTTGTGAGGATATTCATAGTTAAACCCTTTCAACATATGATAAATAAGGATGCTCATTTTAAATGGATATCTACCAAAAAATAAGAATTTGACAAAGTGAAGGATAATGTAGCAACATCCCTAGAACTACAAATTCTAGACTTAAAAAAAGACTTCTTGTTGTATACTTTTGCTTCAAATCGTTCCCTTACAACAACGCTCACCTAGAAATACAAGAAAGGGAATGAACACCCAGTTTATTATATCAGCATTGGTCTATAAGGGGTCGATTTGAACTATATAGTAGTTGAAAAACACATTTTTTTCTTTTTACAAGGCAATTAAACAATTCAGGCCCTATATATTGAAGAATCACACCAAGGTGATAGTGCCTCACCTAGCTGTGAGGTCACTGTTCGTTCCAAAAAAGAAATTAGAGAGCACAAAGGGACCTAGATGAATTCCTTCTAGGAATACGATCTTGAGTTAAAATATGCCACCATTATCATAGTGTGGGGTCTCTGTAAGCTAGCAATTGAAGTAATGGACCCAACTAACTCACGTGAAGAAGGATGGGAAAATGAGTTATCACTTTATATTTAGGAATTCCTCTATGTACCTACACAAAATGATTCCTGCTATAATGATCTTAAGCAATATTTGCATCAAGGGACCTATCCTAGTCATTTAAACTCCAAATAAAAGATATCCTTCAGGCTTATATCTTCTCAATAGTATCTTATCAATGACATTCTATTCAAAAACAATTATGATGGTGTACTCCTCTAATGCCTAGAAAAATAATATGTTGACAAAGTTCTCTTGGAGTTACATGTTGGAACAACAAGAGGACATTTTGATAGATAAAACACCTCTCATAAGATCATGAGAGTTGGTTATTACTGGCCAATGGTTTTCAAGGATGCACATACTTATGCTCATAGATGTAATATTTTCGAAAAGTGCATCGGCCATGAGAAGAAACTTGCAATCCCTTTACATCATGTCATTGTTGAAGAACCATTTGAGAAATGGGAATTAACATCATTGGAGAAATCAATCCTCATTATTCAAAGAAGCATTGGTATATATTGACTATGACTAACTATTTCACATGTTGGACTGAGGTTGTTCCACTAATGAAGGTAAACAAAGAGGTTGTAATCACTTTTCTGGAGAAACAACTGATTACTAGGTTTGCAGTGTCAACTACTTTTGTTTATTATAACGGTACATATTTTTCTTCCTTAAAATTAATTAAGTTTGATTTAGAAAAATAAATCATCTTAAGATATGCAGCTAATAATTACCCCTAGTGAAATGGTTTGGTTGATTCCACCAACAAAAACTTGATTTGAATCCTTAAGAAAACCATAGTTTACCATTAGAGGAACTGTCACAATTCTTGACCAAATTATTTCTAGGTAAATAGAGTGACTCCCAAATCCTCTCTAGGGACATCCCCTTACTTCCTAGTTTATGGAAAAGAAGCCATCCTTCCCCCAAATATCTTCTTGTCTTGTCTTAAACTATCCCATACCTCACAAGGGAATAATTTCCCAATTATCCAAAGAAGAGTTCATACACTACTTAAAATAAAAGAAGAGAGAGAGAAATAAAAGAATAAATTAGTTGTTCATCAACAAACTATCAAAATATGTTTCAATAAGAAGTTTGTCGATGACAGGGACTTTCAAGTGGGAGATCTAGTTCTTAAATGGGATAAGCCAAATGAATACAAAGGGAAACATTCAAAATTCCAACACTTGTGGTTGGGTACTTACTTGGTGATGGAAAAGATTTGCCTAGGCACATATAGAATGTATAATCTCAAAGGAGAAGTATACCTCCTTCCTTTCAATGGCTAAATAATGAAAACATACTTCGGTTAGTTGTCCCTACAACTAACTTGTACATAAATAATTTGGTTTATGTCATTTTGATTTTGCACTTCATTTTCACTTGATTTATGTTTCTTTCATTTGAATATTTCATGTTCTTGATTTACTATGGGTTGTTTTATTTTATTAACTAGTACCTCATTTAGATTGCACTAAGTGATTCCTTCTATAAATAAACACTTTGTTGTTAACATTTTTCTTATTTCAATGACATGGCACACAGTTGGTTAGAATCATGGAAATATCCTCATGACCCAATGGATAAGGCATCGATTCTACTTCTTTTATTGTAACCTCATCTATCATTAAAGACTCTAACTTCATGGTGGAAAATTTCTTGAGCAAGGAATAGACATGAGTAATTCAGGCCTAGTTATGAAAAGATCATCAATTACCTACAAGGCTCCACTCACACACATTTAATTAATGATCAATATTTTTCCCAGAAGATTATGGAGTATCCAATGTATTATTCATAAGGAAGTAGCTTATCTTAAAGAAAGAATATCTAAGTAACTATCATAAACAATTATCATCCCACATGCCTTTAAAGGACAACTAAAATCCCCCATCCACCACTCTCTGAAATAAAACAAAAAGAGAATAATTTTAAAGGTAAAGTCTTGGGAAAGGAATTTCATATCATGTGAGACATGCAAGTATCTCCATAGATGATATGGATGCTCATTAGCAACAGAGAAATGATTGTGATAAATAGGTGACTCTTTCAGGGCTATGGATTCTCCCTAACGGTAGAGAAACACAAAAGAAATGAAATAATTGGCTTGAGATTTTTAGCACACCTTGTGTATAATTACTTTGTGATATTGCACTTGCCTCTATGGAAGGACTATGTGATGTGAATGAGGTCCATACTTTTTCCTTGAATATGTAGCTAATTATATACTTAAGCCAGATATGGACATTCATCTACTTGATCTAAAATTAGGATATAGTGGGACCTACCAAGCGAATTTTTGGTGCTCCATCGAGGTAAATATTTTGTTTTAATAACTAGTAATTGTATTAAGGTTTGCTTATAGAGATTCATGATTTTTCTCAATATGTTGTCAATTGTGCTAGAAAAAACCCCCTTACTATTTTATACTTCAACCCTCTTTGGGGGATAAAATGTCATAGGGTCTCTCCTATAACTACAAGGAAAATACCTTGTAGCGAAGGTTATAGCAGAGGTTTCTAGTGTTACAAAATTGGAGAAAATTGTCAAAAAAACCTTCACTACAACATATGTTTTTGATAGCGGATGTTTTTGCAGATACTATAATGGAACTTGATTATAACTAAAAAACCATGGGCGGCTAGAGGTGTTAGCAGATGTTTACAAATCGATGCATTTTTATGAGGTACAAGCACTAATGCATACATACACATACTGCATTGGTGTTGCACACTTAACATCAAGCACCAGGGTAGTAAAATATTTAAGCATCGGGGCGTTTGTCTTATAATCACTGAGATTTTAACAGTAAAATGCATCAGAAGAGTTAAAAATAATTAATCACCAGGGATTTATGCTTATAATGCACTAGTGTTTTATTAATAAGAAGGAACGATTGTTGTATAAAATAATATGCATCGGTGTGTTACCTAGAAAAAAAACCCCGGTGCATTAAAAATATAAAGCATCAATGATATTTAGTAACAAACAAGTGTCGTTACTTATCAATAACACAAAATCATTGGTGCATATTAATAACATGAATGCAATGGTGATTATTAATAATCCTAAAGCACTGGTCCTTATTAATAACACAAAAGCATCGATGCTTCATATACACTAAATGCATTGAAGGCTAATTTTTTAATGTAATTTTGTGGTATTAAATAAATATTGAAACCAAAGTTAATTGATTACATAAAATCATTAGTGTGCATTTCTTATGAAACACATTGATACATTGTAATATTAAACGCACTGATGATATTAATAATTAAAATACATCGAGAAACATCGAACTGTGATAGTGCAATTATTGTTATTTTTTAATTCCATTATTTATCAAAAAATTTACATATAATTTATATTTTGATTAGTGAATTTGGATATGATGTTTGGATTAATTTGTTATATCATCATATTTTCCATCTCTTCATTATAATATTTAGTCATCCATATATTTAATCAACGATGTAACGTTTCACAGCGACATTGGACAACACAATAGAATAAATTAAAAAATATTTTAGTATATGAATAAGAGGGTCTTTGTCATACAAAATGGGACACTTATCGTTAATCCCTTTTATTTCAATTGGGACACTATGTCCATTACATTAAAAAAAAATGTATGATTTTCACAGACAATTATTTCAAAAAAATACAATTGCAACTTGCATTGACATCCAAATATATTGGTCAGCATTCTTCACTGGAACTGTTGTTAGTGCTCAAGCTACTTCCATGCCTTGGGTTATTTTGTTGAATGTTTGGTTGATTGCCTTGATTGTTTTCATATTTTTCAAGTTCCATCTACAAACATAAAAATAAATTGTAATGAGTCTATCAACATTGGTGAGAATAATGAAAATTGAAATAAATAATATGTTGGACAAATGAGAGGGGGGGTGAATCAGTTGTTTACGTGCTTAAACAATTATGGTTCTTTTAAACTTTTGTAGAGACTCTGAATGCTAATCACAATAATGCAGGGAAATAAACAATGGCACTTTCAGCATCATTCACATATATGTAAAACACAGAGACAGATATTTCCCGAGGAAACCCATGCAGGATAAAACCTCTTTTATTTTATATGATAAGTAATGGTTACATTCTTTACAGTATCATACATATGAGCACCAACTCATAATGAGGTTACAACCTCAGCTTTGAAAGCTGCAACTTGCTGAGAGCACCAACTCTCTGTTTTCTCTAGCACCAACTAGAAGGAAGCACTGACTCCCTAGTTTTTCTAGCACCAACTAGAAGGAAGCACCAACTCCCTGTGTTCAAGCACCCACTTGAACCTTTGAGGA
>ML785003.1:391084-412717 GCA_009831015.1 Picea engelmannii
CAGGTGAATGTCGAAGAGATTTTGATATAACTTGAAAGATGATCATAAGATTTTGTGGGTCCAAAAGCCTTTCAGTGGGAAGGTGTGATCAAAATCTGGACTAGGGGTCAAATTTTAGCCCAAAAATCAACGTTCTCGGAATTTCCTCAAAACAAATGGGTTTGTAGCCCTCGTTGTCATGAACCCAACACAATTTCTTTCGTCTCAAACGGACGTCGGGAGAGAAAGATATAGCGATCTGTTCGGAAAGTCAAACAGGTAAAAAAATGCTGACTGGGCAGTCCGTATGGCGACGTGGCAGGTCCATACCATCATGATGATGTGGCAATTCGGGTGACGTGGCACATTTTTGTTGGATGATTGTCGGCATATCGGATGTTGACACATGTCCAGGTGTTGGCGAATAATATGAGGACACGTGGCCCAATCCATGGGCGCCACGTGTCCCCCTCATTTTGTTCATTTTCGTTTGTTTATCAAAATTGAATGGAGCCAACCGGATTCGAACCGGTGACCTCCATATCCGCCCAAGTCTTCATTACTCTTCGCTAACCAATATACCCGTCGGTGTTCCTTGTTATAGTGGTCAACGCAATTATAATTAAATTGATATGTTGTTGTATGCAAAGGGGGGTCGGGCCGGGGCTTAAGCCCCGACCCGTGGTTCTATTACCAAACATGTAACCGTATGTTTTAACATAAGGCGCGGAGTTATATAATGCGCGCGGGGTCTCATTCATTGTAATATAACCATATTATATATGTGTTATATTACACATATGATTATGTGGTTGGCGCATATTTTTAAACGGTGTTTGAAATATAACCCGTAGGTTTTATTATTTAACCAATGGGATAAAATGTGGCGCGCTTTTATTACAACAACCCAAAGTTTTGTATGCGCGTGGTTGTTTATGCGTGCGGTTTAAGAGTTGGTTTCCAACGGTTGACACAGTTTCATAACCGTTAAGTCATTTTTATTATTGCGCGATGTCACATGGTACATATGCCCGAGTGCTAGGCGGTTGGGGGCTGGAGGCGCCCTAACCGTCCTACGGTTTGCACCGTTGGCACGGTTGCGCCTGGTGCCAAGTTATAACGCGCATTGGGAGCGTGTTCCAGGTTCATGCACACAGAGGTGCGTTTTGTAGAACCAGTTCCAGCAAAGCTTGAAGGAGGAAAAATGAGGAGGTCTAACTTTCTCAGTTTTTGGCCGATTGAGGTGCCGTAAAAGCCCAGCCAGGGGTTTTTGGACGTGATGGATCCATTGGTGCCATTTTCAAAGCCATTTGAAGAATTCTTCAGCAATTTTTTCACCATTGAAGTTTCACGAAGCTCCAGGGAACTTCAAGCCCTCTTTGATCGAGGACATGGTTTGGTGAGCCTATATTTTTTTTCTGTGATTGAATAACCATTTTTGGCTAATCGATATGCTCTGGACACATTGGGACAGGTTTCAGAGGATTTTGAGGACTTTTATAGGTGTTTTTTCCACAGAGAAGCTCAGAGAAGCTTATGGCCACATGTAGAAGAGGTTATGCCCGGATGAGCCATGATTCGTTTTCAGAGTTGTATTAGTCATTTTTGGGGTTTTTATGTGTTCTGATCTCAATGGTACAGTCTGTTTTTCCATTTGAGTTGAGCATCAGCTTGTAAAAGAACTTTTGACTAATTAATCCCAGAGAGCCAAGTCCATTATGGAGGCTCAAGGAGATGTAGCCCGTAGGGGGGTGAACTCCTTTATCATGTTGTGATTGTTCTGAGTTTGATGGTTTATTTGCTGAAAGTATTGTTGTTGTGTATTTATTTGAAGTACATATTTAACCATTTACAAGAACATTTCCTCATACATAATCATTTACAAGAAGAAGCACGAACTTAACACATAAGTTTATTTTGCATATTTATACACATGAAGCAAGGTCCTGTAAAGTTTATTTTAATGAAGTAGGGGTGCTTGCATAGCATAACAAGTCAGTCTTCTATTTTCAGATCAAGATCCTCGTCACTCTCCTAAATGGAAAATCTATATCCGTGCTCTTCAACAGTCGCATATCAGGATTTTATATGGAGAAGATGAATTAATATGAAAACAAGCCTATCATGGACATTCTACTCCAAAATTGGGATACATTAACCTAAACATGGAATTGTATCAAAGGTAGCCAGAGTGGTGGTGGATAGGTCTCTAGAAAGTCAAATGCCCCCTAAAAGAAAAAAATCTTTATGTGGTGTGATTTAAAGAATAAAGTGCCAACTTTCGATAGGATGCAAAAAAAATGGATCAAAGGCCCGAGATGGTTTCCTTTATGTAGAGAAGATGCAGAATCAATTCCCCACCTCTTGCTCCACTATAGGTTTTCTGGTGAAATTTGGAAGGAAGTTTCGACAAGAGTGAGCATAGTTTGTGCCTGGGAAAGTAACATAATAGAATCGGCCTGGCATTCTTGGCTTCAAAGAAGGGAACATAGGAAAGTTAAGGAGTTACCTCTTTTGATCAGTTGGGGATCCTGGTTAGCTTGCAATGCGACCATTTTTCAGGATAGATATTCTCTTCCAAAAATCATTGCTGGCCAAGCCCTCTCTATCCTTTCACATTTCCCATGGAAAAAAAAAAGTTTGTGATTAGAATAGTTAGAGAATATTAGATTGAATACCCAAATCCATGGTCTTATTTTGATGGTGCATCTCAAAACAACAATCAATATTGTGGTGGGGGGTTGTCCTTTTTCTCAACCAACACCACCCCTATAACATCAAAATGGGCCTTGGAAGGGGTACAAATAACTATGTGGAACTGATGGATTTAAATCTTCTCCTTTTTTCTTTGGGGAGAAGGAAATCAGATCCATTCAAATATTTGGGAATTCTCAAAACGTCATAAATTGGTGTAGAAAATATCAACAATGCAACAATATTCTTTTACTGCCAATTTTGGAAGAAATTTCCAGGTATTTGACATATTTTGACTCTTTTGAAATCAAATATATTTATAGGAAAATAAATATAGAAGTAGATTCTCTCTCAAAATCGGGTCTCCTGCTTCTTTTTGGTCAATGGAATTTTAAAGAAAAGAGATGCGAAGATTCATATGAATACTTTCACCGACCGTTCATAGAAGACAGTCAACTTCTTGTTCAGCATCAACCACATGATAACCACAACTCAGATTAAGAATATCAATGTAGAAATTTTTATTTTTGGTAAACCTTCATGTAATTAATGTGGAAAATCCATCGAAAGTACAGGATACTAGTTCAGGCCAATGTATGTTTTGTATATATGGAGCTTGTGGAAAAACATTTCCACTCTTGGGATGTTTTTGTACAAGGTGAACATATAAAATGTTTTTGATGTTCTTTATGTTAGAAGTGGCAATGCAAACTGTCAATGAGTTAGAGGATTATAGAGTCTATATATCAGTTTTCCCTCAGTCCTGAAGCAGAACAATGATGCTAAAACATACATAATGTAAATTTTCTCTTCAGATGATAAATTTACACTTTTTTCCAAGGAAAAAAATGTTTTTTGAATGATTATTTTTTTTGTTGTTGTATGTTTTTTCTATTGCAAGTTTGACAGATCTCATTGACCATTGCTCTAGAAATGCTTCCTTTAGTTTAGATATAACCTAGTTCTTAGAATCATTGGATTGATTTCTATATTGTAATTAGTCGAAAGTATGTTTATACATTCATTCCACTATATCCCTCATAGTTCTGTAAAACATTTCCCCCCTTTGATTAATCTCCAACACCATTCCAGATGAGCTAACGACCAATTCATCATCATTTACATCTTCTATATTAATTAATTTTGTTTTGTTAGGATGAAATTTTGTTCCCTCGTTGTTTGTTCCTATAGAACATTAAACATATGTGAATTAATAGATTCATCTAATATTCCTAAGTATATTATTAATGAAAATTAAAAAAAATAATAATATTGAATAATATTTTTTCATTCACCTGATTCATCTCTTTGCAATTTTTTCATGAAGATTTTACGCTCTTTTGAACTTAGATCAGAAATAATATTATCAAGCTTCCTCATTTTGTGGCCCTGGATGACACACACTAACCAATACATATTAGTTAAACTTACATATAGTTCAATTATATTAATTTTGTATAGACTTTACAAAGAACCTTCCTTCTTCTTTTTTTCGGATGTGTCATCATTGTGTTGACTAGAAATTTTCTTATTTGAACTCTTCTCACTCATATTTTTATCAATATACAACCTGTACCATTCAATAAAGAAAGTATTAAATATATTTTATAAATAAATCACATAATTTTCACCAAAAAAAAAATCATTGTAATCGGTGCGCTTTTTAAATACAAAGCACCAATGTGTAACATCCCGCTCTGGCGCACTGTGCGAACTTATTCTTTGAGGACACTTGCTCGCAAGTGATCCATATTATTATGATATTAAAAAAATTTATTTGATTATGATGTGTCATGGGTAGATGACATGTTGTTTTACTACATTGACATAGACAAGTACTATTGACTCGGTTTTACTGAGTGTGCAGGGTTTGGACCTTGAGGATGCAGAGGCATCGACGAAACCCCTTGGACTCCGGATCAAGTCAGGGAGTGTGCTATTGGCGTTTGATTATTTTACTGTGATTTTAGTACATTTTATTAGATGATATGATGTGGACATGTTCTGACATGATTGTTGATGATGCAGGATGAAGATAGCTTGTCGACCAGACTCACATATGAAGTAAAGGGGCCACACACGACTACCAGAGAGGTTGAGGGAGAGGTGTGGATAGCAGCCCTGTCACAGCCTACTAGCACTCCCACCATGGCTCGAACTGTAGGTTAATGATTACCTAGTTCAAGAGGACCCACGATGCCGTGAGGGTAGACTGCGACAGTCGCTCGCAATGATTCTAAGGGGCGCGCAATAAGGAGAGGGCCTTATTCCTTAGAGGCCCTTAGTCTCCCACAAGTTCACCTGGCAGAGTATTGACTCCAGGGGTTATTGATGTCTACCAATCAGTAAAGTGGTGAGTGGAACCCTTGGAGCACGTGGTACGTCCTGAAGGGCACGTCACACAAAAGAAACACCAGAGGCGAGTGGCACCCTTGGAGCATGTAGTGCTTCCTGAAGGGCACGTCGCGCAAAGGAACAGATGAGGTGAGTGGCACCCTTGGAGCACCTAGTGCGTCCTGAAGGGCACGTCGCATTGATGATGATAGAGGGAGGAACCTAGATGGCCCTAAGATAGACAACACATTAAGAAATTTTAAAACAACTTCCCTAAATAAATGTCGCCCAGTTCATAATCTAAGTTCTAAGTCTAAAACTTCTCTAGGGGTAAAATTTTGTCTACCCTTAAGAAAATTACCTTATAAAAATAAAAAAATAAAATTTACACTAAGAACCACTTAAGTAATAGTTGTGGAATTCATAAATTTTTGGGTAAAATGAAGATAATAAGAACTTAAATAAAATCTGTGGATATCTAAGGTAAAGAAGAAATTAATTATTTAACTTGTGAAAGTGTAAAAATATATTAAATTATTAATAAAAGGAAAGGAGGTTAAATTGCGCAACTACCATTATTTGCTCTAATAAAAAGGGGAAAAGGGCGGAATTATAAAAATTAGGAAACTAGGGAATGGGGGTAACATAAAAAGGGAAAGAGGGGAACTTATGGTAAAAAGTGAGGTCAACTTAGTAAAGAATTTGCAATTAAGAACCTTCTAAATTGAACTAAATTAGCAACTTCATGTAGGGAAAGTATTTAAAACCTGTAAGGGAATCTAAGGGACACCTAGGAGTAAATTTAGGAGTAACTTTAGGTGGGTGAGGGAAATGAGACAATTATTAATTTAAAGAAATTAATTATTGGAGGAAAGTGGGGGATAGATGACACTCGTACGAAGGAGAATTTTTAGAAGATTTTAATTAAAACTTAAATTAAATGAGATTTAGGGAAAGTTTGGAAGTTCGGAAACTCTATAAAAGAGAGGAAGGAGGACGAAGAGGGGGATCGACTGTTAGCATAACATTACGCTACCAGATTAGTGACTTGATTGATTTACTTGTGAGGAGTTGGGATTTCCAGCTCGGATAGGAGTGGTAGCTCGGCCTTGCGAGGCGAGCTGAGAGCTAGATGTACCATGTGGATAGTGCGTGGCCCCTTTGCGGCTCGGGGGGATAAGGGGATAGTGTGTGGCCCCTTTGCGGCTCGGGGGGCTAAGGGGGAAGCAGAGTACCCCTATCATTGGCTGGGAGGTACCGGTGAGGTCTCAACGGTCGGCGAGTGGGAGAGACACGGAGCGCACGGTCGTCATTCGAGGCAAGCGATAAGGCAACAGTATGATTTTTTTTTTTTGCTAGAATTGAATGCATTATGATTTATTCTGGGATCAGAATATCGGTGATAAATGGATTAATGGTTGTTTTTATTTATTTACTCAACAATTATAATTGTAACTTCTATAACTATCATTTTCATTTAAATTTCTCATGTGACAAGTATTAGTGTTGCAGATCGTGTAAAATTTATATTCTACATGTTTCTTGTGTATGAAAAACAACTATTAAGCTATTGAAGAACCTCATGATAAAATGTTGCTAAATAACCATATTTATGTATAATATCCGAGTTAGATGAAATAACTCCAGTAGTAAGTGAGTACTGCTATTATCTTATCGCCTGAGGATTGTCAAATCGATGAAAGAATTTCTACGCTAACCAAGTATAACTCTGGCTATTGAACGCTTCTAACTATCTAATATACTTATAGATATCGCAACATCATAACAATCTACAGTCAAGTCGAAATCTGCTACAAATCATTGAATCTATTAACTACCTAATCGGATTAAAAATCAGGTATAGTTTCGTTAAGCCCAAAAATATGAATACCTAACTCTGTGGCAATTCGCTGGCACTATTAACCATCTAAAGCGATTAAAAATCAAGTAAACGAATCAAAAATTTCAGGTATAAACTTGGACGTACCAATTAAAAAAAAAAATCAGGTGTAAACTTGGATTCATCTGTCAGTTAGGGACATCCCAGAAACAGGAATAAAGTAAACAGAAAGAAGGTAAACAGTTGACTTTGCTCTATTTTACCTAACTTAAAATCGAAGTTCAAGGTTGATTTAAAAAGTCAAATATAAATTGGAGGCATAAAAAAATGGAGTGGGTTAATTCTGGAGTAATCTTAGTTACTATTCACAGTTTTTTGGGTTGTCTGTTCTTAAATTTTGACCAAACCAGAACTCTGATCCATTTTTTTTTTAGCATCTGGGTTGATTTAAAATGGGGCAAAACCTCTAAAATGCATCTTGGGTTTAGAAATTAAGCCATGCAAGGTTATGTAATGTAAAAAATTTCTTAGATATTTTGTAATGTAATTCTATGTGATGTAACCTTTGTGTTGGGACTATTATGGAATGTAAATTAAGTTTGGAATTGATGGTAATGCCTCGATGTCTAGAATTTACATATCTGAGATTTTTGACCGAACTTACAGGTATGAGATGCATTTTTATGTTAGAAATTACATGACTATAATGCATTTATGTTTAGAACAGTCGAATTTCTGGAAGTCATGCAATGTTAGGACAAATACGTGCATGGTGTGGCATGAGGCATTGCCAGGATAAGGCGAAATTTAACCATGGTTGTACAACCTTTTTCTCTGCCAAATTTGTGTCTAGATTTGTCAGGTCGCGTCCAGGTATGGGCGATAGTAATTTACCTCCGCGAGTGGCACAGGCATCGGGTCTAACTGCGTTGCTTCTTTTCCTCTTTATTATTGACAGGTTTTTCCCTAAAATGAATGATGGGTTACAACGCTTATTGTGTTGACATGCACACATAATGTAAGGAAGACAAATGTTTAATGGAAAGAAAATTTTATATATGTCCATATTCAAAGTACGGTCTGCTTTATTTCAGATTTACTATTTAGAAATCCATTGTGATGGAGATGGAGCATAAGACCAATCGAATTGCACCTAGGCCATAACTATTCTCATTGATTAAACCATTTGAGTATTTATTATGGTTATTTCAGGGTTATTCAATTGAAGCTTCTGCCTTTTCCATTGATATCCTTAATTATATTATACTATGTCCTGTAGTAAGTTATTACCTTCCTAATAGTAAGACATGCAGTGATATGTCTTCTCCCGTAATGAATATGAAATAAGTTAAATCGCATCTCTCTATCCTCAATTTGCAGTGTGAATTTACTTGATCAAAACGAGGTTGAGAAGTTCATTTACAAGTACCAATTCTCAAAATCAAAGTTAGACCAACATCAATTCTGTCAACTTGAAAAAGGAATTATCCAAATTATTATTTATTCAAATTTTTATTTTTATTATTATTTATTCAAATTGTTATTTTTATTATTATTTATTCAAAAAATTTATTTCAATTTTATTGCCAAATTTTGTCCAACTTAAAAAAATATACTTTCTATAGCGTGAATGAATACTAATAGTAACACCTTATAATTTTCAAATATATCAAGTTACTAATATTATTTAGAAGAGTTTTACAACAATTCAAAATGGTGGTTATGCCCTTGTGTTCCTTGCTATTCTTCATGTATTTCCTTTTTCTCAATTGTTTACTTTTTATATTGTGTAATGGATTGATTAATCATAATGGATTATTTTATTTGGCACCATGATATGTATGGCAGGCATGTGTGTAGTCATTTCATCTTCCATTAGAAATGTTAGCTACAGTTGAATTAATGAATTGATTAATCCGTGCCTTGACATAAAGTAGATGACTACCCTTGCTTCTTGATTTAAATAAAGTTGTTTTCATTTCGCTTGCACTTATGTCGTTCATGATGGATTTCGTAATCAAATTCTCTTGCACCATGGAATTCTTATATTGTGTGTTGATTTATAAAACTTTATCACACAGTGATCGTCCTTGATGTTTGTTGATTTAGCATATTTAGTTGATCTGGTTTGTGTCGGGCAGGATGTAGACACCTCCATGTTCCTCAGAACAGTCGCCAGCCCTGAGACCTTAGATGGTTAAAATCGATGGGAGCCTGGGCTTGAGCGTTGCTTATGTGTCTTGGAGGTCCTAACCATTGCAGGGTAGGATGGGCGGGTAGTCAGTCTTTTAATTTGTCGGTTGATTGTTGTTCATTTCTAACAGATGTTGATGTACGTCTTAGATCTTTATGTTGATATCGCAGTTGTATGCGTCATGATTCGTCATCATGTGGTAGTGCAAAGTATAATTTCTTGTTACCCTTGTACACACGCAAACACAAAAAAAAAATTGCACTTGTTATAAGAGGTTGTCGTCGTAACGAGGAGGTTGTTACATATGGTATTAGAGCGGGTTCAACTCACGACTTGGGATTCTCCACGGCTTTCATTGACATGATTTGATTATACTGTTGTTAATCGAGTTCATTGTGTGTGTGTAGGTAATCATGGTTAGAGGACGTCGCAGAGGCAGACGACAGGGTGCCAGGGGAGGAGGCGCGATACCTCCAGTAGAATCCACACCTGAGGGCCCTAACCCCCAGGGAGACGAGCAGGTTCTTGGAAAGGAGAAGATAGCAGTTGGCTATGTAGTCGGGATGATGAGATCTTTTCAGCGCATGTCCGAGATGATTCCAGGGCACCGACACCCACCGAGGTTCTACCGCGCGCACCGATCGTTACTAGTAGCATTCACTGTGAACTCGAGAAGGTCAAATTTCCTAAGTTCTTTGGTGCACTGGATGGCGCAGCCACCGAGGCATGGTTGGAGAACACAGCAATGTGCTTCGCACTTCGCGATTATACCTCCAACATGAAGGTCCACATGGCAGTCTTTCAACTAAAGGGGAGCGCTCTTCTATGGTGGAAGACGCTCCTACCACTTCTGAACATGGTCGTCGAAGACGTGTCATGGGAACTGTTCGAGGAACGGTTCCGAGAGAGGTACATTTCAGAAAAATTCATTGAGCATCATCTTAATGAGTTCAACGCCTTACGATAGGGAGGTCGTACGGTGCCCGAGTACGAGGCCCATTTTATGGAGTTTCTTTGGTATGCTTCGCACCTTAACATGGAAAAAATTAAGGTCAACAGGTTCGTGTTTGACCTTAATGACAGCCTACGTGCAAAGGTTAGGATTTTGATGCCTCAAACCTTGCACGATGTTCTCCAGAAAGCCCTCATAGTAGAGGAGGAGCTTATCAGTGGGGGTCAGACTAGGACTCCAGCGAGACCAACAGGGCAGGTTTCATCTAGAACACAGCAGCACCAGACACCAGCGAGACATATGCTAGGATATCGTGGCTTCCAGAGGGGATCCACTTTCACTACACCCCGGTGACCACCGCCTCAGTAGCAGACACCTTATCGGGGACCACCGCATCAGCAGCAGTGTCGCCCACAGCAGCAGCAGTTTAGGCCTGTTCAGCAGAACAAACCAGGGTTCTAGTCTGGTGGGTCATCATCTTCTACTTCGAGTACCAGGACTACTAGGCCGAAGAATGGGTGTTGGACGTGTGGGGAGCCACACTACCACTGCGACTGTCTTGTGGAGAGGACTGGAGCATCCGGATTAGCCGGACCCACTACCGTGGGAGATATGGGCAAGGCCCATCGGATTCACACAGTTATGAATAACCGCTAGGTAGAGTATCAGTCGACTGTTCTCGAGACAACAGGTACCGTCACTGACCAAAACCTTAGTATTTTGATAGATCCTGGTGCTACCGAGAGTTTCATTTTTGGTGCGGCGCTAAAAAGGATTAAGGTAAAGGAAGTCGAACAGGATGAGTTTATATTCGTAGATATGACTTCGAGAGCCAAACAAAAGGTTGGAGGAAAGGTTACGGGCTGTGCCCTTAACCTGGGAGATTTTGTCACAAGGGCCAACCTATACGTCACAATATTAGGATCTTATGATGTTGTGATTGGTATGCATTGGTTGGAGTCGCATGAGGCGATACTCAACTGTAAGAAAAAACGGTTGAGCTTGGTCGATGACGAGGGACAGAGGCGTGTGATTGTAGGCCGGAACCAGGGAGTTTCCCTAAGGTTCATTTCTTCCTTACAGCTACGGAAGAGTATGCGCAAGGGGTGCAAGCTTTATGTGATCCTTGTGTTAAATGAGAAGGGAGTAGCGAAAGGTCTAGAACACCTTCCGATGGTGAGAGAGTTTGCAGATGTATTTATGGAGGAGTTACCTGGGATGCCGCCAGAGAGAGAGTTAGAGTTTACCATAGACCTAAAACCGAGGACTGAACCGATAGCAATAACGCCTTGTCGGATGTTGACCCCGAAGTTACAAGAGTTGAAAATGCAATTGAAGGAGTTGTTGGACCTGGGACTAATACATCCTAGTGTGTCACTATGGGGTGCACCAGTTATTTTCATACAAAAGAAGGACGGATCATGGAGGCTTTGCATCGACTACCATCAACTGAACAAGGCCACGATCAAGAATCAGTATCCCTTGCCGAGAGTTGATGATCTGGTCGATCAAATGAAGGGTGCGACGGTGTTCTCCAAGATCGATTTGTGATCAGGGTATCACCAGTTGGGGATTAAGGAGGATGACGTCCCTAATACCACCTTTAAGATGAGGTTTGGACATTACGAGTTTATTGTTTTACCATTTGGACTAACAAACGCCCCAGGAGTATTTATGAGTTTGATGAACGGGGTGTTCCGCGAGTACTTGGACAAGTTCATCCAAGTGTTCATTGACGATATTTTGATTTACTCTCATACAACAAAGGAGCATGATGAGAACTTGCACTTGGTATTACAGTGTCTGTGAGAGCACAAATTGTATGGGAAATTGTCCAAATGCTCATTTTATCAATCGAGGATTCACTACTTAGGGAATGTCATCTCTAGGGAAGGTATCGTCATGGATCCAGCCAAGGTTGAGGCTATTATGGAATGGCCTGCGCTGACGAATGTCATGGAAGTGTGTAGCTTTATGGGTTTAGCAGGTTACTATCGACGGTTTGTCGAGGGATTTTCGAAGATAACAAATCTGATCACAGAATTGTAGAAGAAAAAAAAGAAGTTTGTTTGGACCGAGAAATGCGCGGAAGCATTTCAGAGGCTTAAGGAGTTGTTAACAACAACACCGATACTAAAGGTCCCTAACATGGATGTGGAATTCTTGGTATGCACTGACGCATCCAAGCAAGGTTTAGGCGGAGTCTTGATGCAAGACAGACGAGTGATTGCTTACATTTCGAGGAAACTGAGAAGGCATGAGGAGAACTACGCGACGCATGATTTGGAGTTATTAGCCATCGTACATGCCTTGAAGGTTTGGAGACACTACCTTGTTGGACAAAAATTTGAACTAAAAACTGATCATTGTGGACTACAACACATTTTTACGCAAAGCAGCCTGAACGCACGACAACGGTGTTGGTCGAAATTGCTTGGCGAATATGACTTTGAAATTACTTACATAAAGGGAACAGTGAAGTGAGTGGTAGATGCTTTGAGTCGGAGACCACACATCTTTTCTGTGTTGCCTCTTCAGATGAATTTACGTGAAACGATTCTAACTTTACAGCATGACGACGACTGGTACAAAGAGGTCAAGGGTTTTATCGAATAAAACATAATGATGGTACTACGATATGAGGGATTTTCATTCGATGGCGATGGTTTATTGAGGTTTAAATGTCGGATTTACATGCCGCCAAACGACGAGTTGAGGATGTTGATCTTGAGAGAGGCTTATAGAGCAGTTTACATGGCTCATCCGGGAGTCACGAAGATGAGGGCAAACCTTAAACCCTTATTCTTCTAGAAGGGAATGAAGGCCGACATAGTCAACTATGTGGCCAGATGTCTGGAATGTCAACAGGTAAAGGCTGAACATAGACACCCAACAGGATTACTACAACCACATGCCATTTCAGAGTCAAAATGGGAAGTTATTTCGATGGATTTTATTGTTGGATTGCCATTGACGGCAAGGAGACATGACTCGATTCTTGTAGTAGTAGACACTCTGACAAAGAGTGCTCACTTTATTCCTGTGCGTACAACATATCAGGCACCTGACATAGCTATAATTTTCATCAGTGAGATCATGAGACTGCATGGCATGCCTAAGAGGATTATATCCGATCGAGGATCGGTGTTTACTAGACGATTTTGGATGATTTCCAAGAGACCTTGGGAACCCAACTTAACTTTAGTACTGCGTATCACCCGGAGACTGACGGACAGATAGAACAAATGAACCAAACCTTGGAGGACATGTTGCGCATGTACGTGATGGACCAAAAAAAGCATTGGGAAGAATTCTTTCCACTAGTAGAGTTTGCTTACAATAACAGTTACCAGAGCACCATTAAGATGGCGCCTTTCAAGTTTATTTACGGGCGACCATGTTGAACACCCTTGAGTTGGGATCGGCTTGAGGATAGGGTCCTGGTGGGACCAGAAGTGATCCAAGAAATGGAAGAGCAAATGAAAACAATAAGACAAGGGATTAAATAAGCGCAGGATCGACAGAAGAGTTATGCCGATGCGCACCGAGTCGACCGTAGTTACGAGGTCGACGATCTAGTCTTCTTGCAGGTTAAACTACATAAGAGTTCGATTAATTTTGGAAAGGGAGCTAAACTCTCTCCTAGGTTCATGGGACCTTTCGAGCTTGTGGAGAGAAAGGGGCCCGTGGCCTATTGACTAGCCTTGCCTAATTCTTTGAGGCATATGCACGATGTTTTTCATGTATCTGCTTTGAGACATTATATTAGCGATCCTACACATGTGATTGACATGAGTTCCTTGCAGGTATTGGATAAGGGAGCACTGACGGCTAAGCCAGCCCGCATCCTAGATCACCGCGTTCGACAGTTACGACATCGAATAGTAGATCAGGTCAAGGTCCAGTGGGACCATTATAGTCCGCACTCGATGACCTGGGAGCACGCATATGATATGCGCTAGCAGTTTCCTTTTTTGTTTGATAGATAGACATATGACACTAGATCCACTTATTTCAGCATTTATACTGAGAAACTTCGTGACGAAGTTTAGAACAAGAGGGGGTGTATGTAACATCCTGCTCTGGCACATTGAGCGAACTTATTCTTTGAGGACACTTGCTCACAAGTGATCCAGATTATTATGATATTAAAACATTGTCTTTGATTATGATGCGTCATGGGTAGATGACATGTTGTTTTACTACATTGACATAGACAGGTGCTATTGACTCAGTTTTATTGAGTGTGCAGGGTTTGGACCTTGAGGATGCAGAGGCATCCACGAAACCCCTTGGACTCTGGATCCAGTCAGGGAGTGTGCTATTGGGGTTTGATTATTTTACTATGATTTTAGTACATTTGATTAGATGATATGATGTGGACATGTTCTGACATGATTGTTGATGATGCAGGTTGACGATAGCTTGCCGACAAAACTCACATATGGAGTAAAGGGGCCACACACGACTACTAGAGAGGTTGAGGGAGAGGTGTGGATAGCAGCCCTGCCACAACCTACTAGCACTCCCGTCGTGGCTTGAACTGTAGGTTAACGATTACCTAGTTCGAGAGGACCCACGATGTTGTGAGGGTAGACTGCAAGAGTCGCTCACGATGATTCTAAGGGGCGCGTAATAAGGCGGGGGCCTTATTCCTTAGAGGTCCTTAGTCTCCTACAAGTTCACCTGGCAGAGTATTGACTCCAGGGGTTATTGATGTCTACCAATCAGTGAAGTGGTGAGTGGCACCCTTGGAGCACGTGGTACATCCTGAAGGGCACGTCATGCAAAAGAAACACCAGAGGCAAGTGGCACCCTTGGAGCACGTAGTTCTTCCTGAATGGCACGTCACGCAAAGGAACAGATGAGGCGAGTGGCACCCTTGGAGCACCTAGTGTGTCCTGAAGGGCACGCCGCATTGATGATGATAGAGGGAGGAACCTAAATGGCCCTAAGACAAACAACACATTAAGAAAATTTAAAACAACTTCCCTAAATAAATGTCGCCCAATTCATAATCTAAGTTCTAAGTCTAAAACTTCTCTAGGGGTAAAATTTTGTCTACCCTTAAGAAAATTACCTTATAAAATTAAAATAATAAAATTTACACTAAGAACCACTTAAGTAATAGTTGTGGACTTCATAAATTTTTGGGTAAAATGAAGAGAATAAGAACTTAAATAAAATCTGTGGATATCTAAGGTAAAGAAGAAATTAATTATTTAACTTGTGAAAGTGTAAAAATATATTAAATTATTAATAAAAGGAAAGGAGGTTAAATTGCGCAACTGCCATTTTTTGCTCTAATAAAAAGGGGAAAAAGGGGAAATTATAAAAATTAGGAAACTAGGGAATGGGGGTAACATAAAAAGAAAAAGAGGGGAACTTATGGTAAAAAGCAAGGTCAACTTAGTAAAGAATCTGCAATTAAGAACCCTCTAAATTGAACTAAATTAGCAACTTCATTTAGGGAAAGTATTTAAAACCTGTAAGGGAATCTAAGGGACACCTAGGAGTAAATTTAGGAGTAACTCTAGGTGGGTGAGGGAAATTATACAATTATTAATTTAAAGAAAATAATTATTGCAGGAAAGTGGGGGATGGATGACACTTGTACGAAGGAGAATTATTAGAATATTTTTATTAAAACTTAAATTAAATGAGATTTAGGGAAAGTTTGGAAGTTCGAAAACTCTATAAAAGAGAGGAAGGAGGAGGAAGAGGGGGATCGATTGTTAGCATAATGTTACACTGCCAGATTAGTGACTTGACTGATTTACTTGTGAGGAGTTGGGATTTCTAGCTTGGATAGGAGTGGTAGCTCGGCCTTGAGAGGCGAGCTGGGAGCTAGATGTACCATCTGTATAGTGTGTGGCCCCTTTGTGGCTCAAGGGGCTAAGCAGGAAGTAGAGTACCCCTAGCATTGGCTGGGAGGTATCGGTGAGGTCTCAATGGTCGGCGAGTGGAAGCGGCACAAAGCGCGCAGTCATCATTCGAGGCGGGCGATAAGGCAACGGTATGATTTTTTTTATTTGGTAGAATAGAATGCATTATGATTTATGTTGGGATCAAAATATCTGTGGTAAATGGATTAATGGCTATTTTTATTTATTTACTCAGCGATTATAATTGTAACTGTTGTAACTGTCGTTTTTATTTAAATTTCTCATGTGACAAGTATTAGTGTTGCAGATCCTGTACAATTTATATTCTACATGTTTCTTGTGTATGAAAAACAACTATTAGGATATTGAAGAACCTCATGATAAAATGTTGGTAAATAACCATATTTCTATATAATATCCGAGTCGGATGAAATACCTCCAGTAGTAAGTGAGTACTTCTATTATCTTATCGCCTGAGGATTGACAAATCGATGAAAGAATTTCTATGTTAACTGAGTATAACTCTAGTTATTGAATGCTTCTAACTATCTAATATACTTATAGATATCGCAACACCATAACAATCTACAGTCAAGTCGAAATCTGCTACAAATCGTTGAATCTGTTAACTACCTAATCGGATTAAAAATCAGGTATCGTTTCGTTAAGCCCAAAAATATGAATGCCTAACTCTGCGGCAATTCGCGGGCACTATTAACCATCTAAAGTGATTAAAAATCAGGTAAACGAATCAAAAATTTCAGGTATAAACTTGGACATACCGATTAAAAAAAAAAATTAGGTGTAAACTTGGATTCATCTGCCAGTTAGGGACATCCCAGAAACAAGAATAAAGTAAACAGAAACAAGGTAAATGGTTGACTTTGCTCTATTTTACCTAACTTAAAATCAAAGTTCAAGGTTGATTTAAAAATTCAAATATAAATTGGAGGCATAAAAAAATGGAGTGGGTTAATTCTGGAGTAATCTTAGTTACTATTCATAGTTTTTTGGGTTGTATGTTCTTAAATTTTGACCAAACTAGAACTTTGATCCATTTTTTTTTTAGGATCTGGGTTGATTTAAAATGGGGCAAAACCTCTAAAATGCATCTTGGGTTTAGAAATTAAGCCATGCAAGGTTATGTAATGTAAATTTTTGCTTAGATATTTTGTAATGTAATTCTATGTGATGTAACCTTTGCATTGGGACTGTTATGGAATGCAAATTAAGTTTGGAATTGATGGTAATGCCTCGATGTCTAGAATTTACATATTTGAGATTTTTGACCGAACTTACAGGTCTGAGATGCATTTTTATGTTAGAAATTACATGATTGTAACGCATTTATGTTTAGAACGGTCGAATTTCTGGAAGTCATGCAATGTTAGGACAAATACATGCACGATGTGGCATGAGGCATTGCCAGGATAAGGTGAAATTTAACCATGGTTGTACAACCTTTTTCTCTGCTAAATTCGTGTCTAGATTTGTCAGGTCGCGTCTAGGTATAGGCGACAGTAATTTACCTTTGTGAGTGGCGTAGGCATCAGATCTGGCTGCGTTGCTTCTTTTCCTCTTTATTATTGACAGGTTTTTCCCTAAAATGAATGATGGGTTACAATGCTTATTGTGTTGACATGCATGCATAATGTAAGGAAGACAAATGTTTAATGGAAATAAAATTTTATATATGTCCATGTTCAAAGTACGGTCTGCTTTATTTCAGCTTTACTATTTAGAAATCCATCGTGATGGAGATGGAGCATAAGACCAATCGAATTGCACCCAAGCCATAACTATTCTCATTGATTAAACCATTCGAGTATTTATTACGGTTATTTCAAGGTTATTCAATTGAAGCTTCTTCCTTTTCCATTGAGATCCTTAATTATGTTATACTTTGTCCTGTAGTAAGTTATTACCTTCCTAATAGTAAGACATGCAGTGATATGTCTTCTCCCGTAATGAATATGAACTAAGTTAAATCGCATCTCTCTATGCTCAATTTGCAGTGTAAATTTACTTGATCGAAACGAGGTTGAGAAGTTCATTTACAAGTACCAATTCTCAGAATCAAAGTTAGACCAACATTAATTCTGTCAACTTGAAAAAGGAATTATCCAAATTATTATTTATTCAAATTGTTATTTTTATTATTATTTATTCAAATTGTTATTTTTATTATTATTTATTCAAAATTGTTATTTCAATTTTACTGCCAAATTTTGTCCAACTTAAAAAAATATACTTGCTATAGCCTGAATGAATAATAATAGCAACACCTTATAATTTTCAAATATATCAAGTTACTAATATTATTTAGAAGAGTTTTACGACAATTCAAAATGGTGGTTATGCCCTTGTGTTCCTTGCTATTCTTCATGTATTTCCTTTTTCTCAATTGTTTTCTTTTTATATTGTGTAATGTATTGATTAATCATAACGGATTATTTTATTTGGCACCATGATAGGTATGGTGGGCATGTGTGTAGTCATTTCATCTTCCATTAGAAATGTTAGCTACAGTTGAATTAATGAATTGATTAATCCGCGCCTTGACGTAAAGTAGATGACTACCCTTGCTTCTTGATTTAAATAAAGTTGTTTTCATTTCTCTTGCACTTATGTCGTTCATGATGGATTTCGTAATCAAATTCTCTTGCACCATGGAATTCTTATATTGTGTGTTGATTTATAAAACTTTATCACACAGTGATCGTCCTTGATGTTTGTTGATTTAGCATATTTAGTTGATCTGGTTTGTGTCGGGCGGGATGTAGACACCTCCATGTTCCTCAGAACAGTCGCCAACCCTGAGACCTTAGATGGTTAAAATCGATGGGAACCTGGGCTTGAGCATTTCTTATGTGTCTTGGAGGTCCTAACCATTGCAAGGTAGGATGGGCGGGTAGTCAGTCTTTTAATTTGTCGGTTGATTGATGTTCATTTCTGGCAGATGTTGGTGTATGTCTTAGATCTTTATGTTGATATCGCAGTTGTATGCGTCATGATTCGTGGTCATGTGGCGGCGCAGATTATAATTTCTTGTTACCCTTGTACACACGCACACACACACAAAAAAAAAAATTGCACTTGTTATAAAAGGTTGTCGTCGTAACGAGGAGGTTCTTACACAATGTGTTTATTACATAAAACGCAGCGGTGCGTTCAAAAAAATGCATCGAAGAGTTTGATTCCTTTGTTTTTAATTGTGAATTACAACAATGTGATATATATAGAAGACATCACATCGAATATAGTAGAAAACAAAAAAATAGCAAAAAAATTAAACATTCATAAAAATAAATAAATAAAAACAATAGAAAAATTACACACCAATGAAAAGACAAATTAAAAAAAAATTAAAAAAATTATGTGATAGCATTTTTTTGTGTTGTTTAGATGAGAAAACATCGGAGATATTTTTTTTTATGCACCATATTTTTTAACTTAAAAAAAAAAAAAATTGGCTTTATCAGTGCTCCTTAGGCATAAACGCACTGGTGCGTTTCAGTCAAAATGGCACACCGGAAAATCGGAAAACGTTTATAAAAATGTCAAATCGGAAAATGTTTTAAAAATAAATTTAGAGGGCCTACTTCGTTTGGGATCCGATGCAATTAGTGGTCCCTTTCCATCACATTCCAAACACTTATATATAAAAAAACAAACCCATTAGATCTAAAATGCCTAAAACAAAAATCATTAATTTTGAAGTGATAGAGAGAGTTAAACCCTAGGGTAAAATTTTGCATTCACATAAGAAAAAGAAAAACAAGGGTTTAAGGTAAGTATGATTTTATTTATTTATTTATTTTTATTTTTTTCTGAATTTGAATTAAAATCCAAATAAGAATATAATTTGTAAAAAACATTATGATCAAAATCAACAGTAAAATTTAAAATTTTTACTATGAAGGGTTTTGAGTGAATCACCATACCCTTCAAATCCTGATTTTATGAATATTTCTATTGTTCCAAAGTATTCTTCTGCTCTAGAGTGCTCCTGGGTATGTTTCTCTTCCAAATCTGTCTCTTGTAAATTTTGGAAAAATAATGAAAATATTAAATACCTTCTTAATATTTAAAAAACTTTATGAAAAGGGTTTAGAGTGAGTCAGCATACCCTTCAAATTATCATATTATGAATAATACTATGGCTCCAAAGTATTCTACTCCTCCACAATGTTCCTCCGTATGTCTCTCTTTCAAGTATCTCCCCTGCAATTTTTTGCAAAATAATGAAATAGTGAATAGATTTTAGTATTTAAAGGACCTTATGAAATTCGATTACCGCACTTTGTTTAATTGTTTAAAAAAAATCACGTTTTTTTTTAAACATTTTCGGCAAAATGGTGCATTTATGTCAGACGCACTAGTGCGCCCATATTTTTTTCGATACACCAGAGTGTCCATATTACATTACGCACCGATAACATATAATTGTTTTTTATTAAAAAAATATTGAAACATTGTGTGGTTAATTTTTCAATGCATTGGTGCTTATTATTAATATGTGCATCGGTGCGTTTGTGGTTTATAAGCACACCGAAATGATTTTAAAATTATTTGAACTTTTATTTGCACATAAAATAGTATATTCATCTCAAATTATCTTTTAGGATTTTAGTATACATTTTACATTTTATGTCGCCTTATTCTTAAAAAATGGTTTCAAAACTATATTCAAACTCAAATTGTGGTATGGTCCTCCAAATTTATTTTAGATATGTACAGAAAATTTTATTTCTAATTTTGTTGAAATGTAGGGAGAAAACCTTATAATATGATCAAATGGCCAATTCTTCAAATTCCATCCCATTCCATATTGCTCAAAGTCCATCGTGGAGTTCTCCCTTTCCGTATCCAGTAAGTTTAAATTATTTTATTTATGTTTTGATTATATAATTGTTTTTTTTTTCTTATCCATGTCAATCTAAATAAACATGTATCCAAATTTGCAAGATCTTGATTCAGAATTGAGTTCAGATGCAAAAAATATTCTAGTACTAGTTCAAAAACGTCGAAAGATCTTATCAGGAGCAACATACCACAAGCAGATGGTAGATGAAAATGGACAGTCGCTTTACCCTGCGAATTGTGACATTCCATCTTCCAACCACAATCCTGAGTCGACAATGGTAATAATTGTTTGGTATAATGTAATTTGAACAAACAAATTATTTCATTGTGCTTACTAATATCATTGATGTACTAATGTTCAATATTTTTTAAATTAGGATTTTTATGATGAGTGACCTACCTACCATCTTCTGTTGCACCCCATGACAATTTCAACCTGAGAGAAGGATGCAATGAGAGAAAAACTCAAAGAGGAAGCATACCAAGAATGGTTGAATCAACCACCTATTCAATTCCCACTACGTATAGATTCACCAATTAGGAATGACTGCAACAATAGTAGTTCTTCAGAAGTTGGCAATGGAGACAATCAAAAAGAGGTTGGTATGGATGATTATTTTTGGGATACAACTTCCATGGAGACAATGTTGTTAGACGCATTCTATAACGATGAGCTAGGGGATATTTATCATATCAGTGATACCATTTTTGAAATTTTGAAATCTGCTTCCACCACCCCTCTCTTTGGACCTAGTGCCCAGTCAAAGTCTGTCCATCTTGGGACAACAATGCTACTATACAACTTGAAAGAAAATTTTGGCAGTCAAACTCATGTTTCTCGAAAATATTTAGGTAATTGACCAACAAGTGCCTTATATTAATTTTGAGA